>PPHD01029919.1:0-10473 GCA_002909625.1 Bambusicola thoracicus
AGCCAAGTTTCCACTTCTCTTCAAAATTTATAGGCTCCTTTCTGTAATTGTGGATGCTTGAAAAATCAAGAGTAACGCCACAAAGGGGAGATCTCTGTGTGTCTCGTTTTCCTTATTGTCTTGGCTCACTTGACCCTGTTGGGGATGTGCCCTTTCATTGTATACTGCTGTTGGGCCTGGGAGAGGAAACAAAGGGGAATGAGCTCTGTATAAGCCTGCGGCGTGACCAGGGACCCGCTGAGTTGGCAGACCAGCCCTTGATGTGGTGCGTTGTGTAGGGATGCACAACCAGGGCGCTCCGTTCCCCTTTGCCAGCACCAGCACTGACCTCATGTCTCTGTGACACCCAGAGGGGACTATCTGCTGTCCTGCCAGTGATGAGGAATGGGCACAGCTCTCGAAGAGAGAGAAACACTGAACTTTCAGGAGCTGCTGAACTGCATCCCACTGCAATATGAGGATGAGAGACTGGTTCTCCTGTGGTCCGTTTCGCTGAGCAGAAAGTGAAGTGTTGCAGTCCAAGGATCTTCACCACGGCTCTGAAGTGTTGTCTCATTATCCCTGGTTTAATGTTTAAGGAAGTGGAGATGGATTTACTCAAAGCCATGCAGAGCAGGAGTGGCCAGGACTGGGTGTAGAGGCTTTCAAGAGAGAAAATAAGATTCTGTGTCTTAAAATTGCAATCTTGCTAAGCTAGCTTATTGATGGTGGTTTGAGTACCTTTTGGATGGGGCTGAATGCTTGGAGTCCCTGCAGATATCATCAGGGCTAGCTGGTCCTAACTGTCCTGTATGGAAGCGCAGGGATTCTGGCACTGCCTCCATCCATCGCTTGCATCAGGGGAGATCAGTTCTGCTTGAAAAATCTTCCTCAGTTTCACATCTGTACCAATTTCAGAGCATTCAGATCTCTTTCATTTCTTGGGAGAGTTTAGGGAGTGTTTAAACTGAAGACCTACAGGGAGTAGCAGTGCTGGGAAGTTTCCTAAGCCCCAGGCAAAAACTAAATATCAGTATATTTCAGTCTGCCTGGAATGTTTGAGGAACTTCTTTTTTATCTTAAAGTGGTTTGAGACCCTGGAGAGAAATACAAGTCCCATTCTTCTCCCTGTAAAATAAAACAGGAGCAAATATGTATTGTTGCTGCATTCTAGTACTCTTTGTTTTGTTTTGTTATTCTTCACCCCACTATGAAGTAGTTTTAAGTTGGATTAATCCTTAGAGTGCAGATAAATCGATATTTAATTCTACCACGGTCACTCTCTCCATCACCCCTGTGAAACAGGCAACAGGATTTTCCTAAAAATAATTACTTTCCATTTGAACAGGGGTGCTTTTCACTTTGTCTTCACTGAAATACTGTAGCATTGGATCTGCATCACTATTACCTGTGGTGAATGAATGACTCCTAGCCCAGCCCGGCTGTGTTTAACTTTAGATTCTGTTAGGTCTATGCCAGACTGGGAAGCTCTGTTATCAGTTTGGTTCCCACGTAGGTGTGTGTGAACCTATGCTTTGATAAGCTAATTAGACCGAGATCTCTCACTAAAATGCCTGTCCCATCCTTTAATCAGCTGTGTGACTGCTTTCAGCTGCTCCGATTTTAAGGAGGTATTTTCTGTTTTTACCCCTCTACCAGCTCCCTCTGTGGTTTGCCTTTAAGTCTCTTTAGAGCTGTGACCATGCGCATGTCTGTGTGTTATCCAGGACCTAAGAGGGCTTCTGAATACTGCCTTAATAAATATGTTAAATAGCAAAGCCCAGAAGAGATGCTGCTTTACCAGTATCGAGGGGTACCAGTGAAGAAACTGAGAGCAGACCCTGTTAGCTTCTCCCCTTGCTCAGCCAGCTGGGGGCATGGGAGATGCTTTAAAGATGCACTGTGGCAAAATCATCACCATATCTACTTTATTGGTGGTCAGAATCTGTGGCCCTTCGATGTTATGTGGATTTAATTTTTTTTTTTTTTCCTCAGAAAAAACGCTGCTGCTGCCTTGGAAGCTGTGAGATCCCCAAAGCTTGCAAGGCAGAAAAGCTCAGGGAGCTCTCAAAGGATGTTGCTGCTTTTCCCTCTAACCTCTTACAGTCTCTACCTTCCCTCTGTTCTCTTTTCTTTCTTTGCCAGCAAGGCGCTGTGTGCAGTCTTCTGTGAACCTTCGTGGGCCAGATTTCTCCCTGGTGCTTTTTTTTCCTCCTCAGTAGCTGCAGAAGAGGCAGTGGATCTGAGGGGAAGATGCACTTTATGATTTATGACACTTCATAAATTGCGTTCCGCTGCAGGATTGACAGAGCTGGAGACTGAAGTCCTCTCAGGGCTGGGGATGGACCTGCCTGTGGTCCCTGTGCCTCAGGCCCACTTGTGGAGTGAATGGGGCAGCCTCTGCTTGCCCAATCCTTGCTCCCCTGCTCGATCTGCCCTGGGGTAAGATGGGGATTAGTGCCAGGTGAGGCCGGATCCATCTCTGCTGAGAGCTGTGTTGAGCACAGCGGTGCATTTCACGTCATTGGTATCTGTCCAGAAGCCATGGGAGGGCTGACGCATGTGACTGGGCTCTGTTATCCAGCTGTTGATCTAAAGCCAGGCTTATTTTGACAACCCCACCTCCTCTTCCATGGGCTGCCTCCTGATGGCAGGGGTGTCAGCAGTTTCCCAATGTGAAGGAGCTGGGCTTTATTCCGCATTCCCCTGGCACTCGCATGCTCTGTTAGATACTTCAAACAGGGCTCTTTCCCACGGTTCTGCTGTGCTCATCCCTGCCTCTGCCCCTTTCTTGCCTGTAGCCTCAGGGCTGCAGCTCTCCAGCCATTTATTTATATGGCCCTCATTTGTCTTAGTCTTTTTGGCACTTATATGGCTCCCATTGGCCCAGGACCTGAATGCCCCCCAATCTTTAATATATTTATCTTCACACGTGCAGACGCACATGCATACCTGTGAGGTCAGGAAGTACCATTACTCCTATTGTACAGATGGAGAACATTAAATGGCAATTGGTTAAACTGGGAGCAGGTGGTGGTGCAGGAAGGCTGCATACATGTGGTACAGAAAATGGCATCACAAAGAGATGGTTTGTCAGCCACAGTGCAGTGTTGGGAACGCAGGCATGAGTGTTGTAACCAAGGGACTGCATGGTCCCACTCACTCTATCCCTGTTCTGGCCTTTTAAATCTTGAATCTTGTTTTAAAAATCAAAGTTATCCTTGTGATACAATTTCAGATAGGAAGTACTTCTTCAGCTCAGTCAGGATGGAAGCAAAGGTTGGCATCCTTATAGTTTGACATTTGAAGCAAATGATGCTTTAATGGCAGGATCCTTCCCTCTTGCTCACTGGCTCTGTGGTTCTCGGAGGGTATACGCCTCCCTCTTTTCCATAGCTGCAAGGTAGGGATGAGCCCAGCAGTCCACAACGCAGCCATTGGCTCTGGGTTGCTTTGTTTTGTTAGGACGCTCTGAATGTTTGGCAGCTAATATGCAGCAACACTGTTCCTTGGCAGTAGCTTTCCACTAGCATTTCCCAAAGATGGCAATGCTGCCAAGCCTATCTCCAAACACACTGCATACTCACAGGAGTGTCTTCAGTATAGAGACGGTGTTCATTGCACTTATGGAGCTAGATCAAAACCCACAGAGGTCAGTGGTCATCCGGTTCTTCTGAAGCCAACAGTGTCTCCTCCTGTGCCTGAAGCTGACCAAGCAAAGCATTCAGCTGAGCACAACCACATGCCCAGAGCAGTGTGCAAGCTGCGAGGGGAGAAGTCAGGTGGCTGCTTCCTGGGCCCATGCCTGGCCAATAGACCACAGTGCTTAATTAGTGTGGCAGCTGTTCTCTGTTAGCAAGGCTTTCCTTAGGCACCTGCGCTAATGTTCTTGGTAGCAGTTAAGGAGAAAAAGGAGGAGGAAATTGCATCTATATTTAATTAATACTGCATTCATATTTTATTGCGGAGAGCCCTTAGGTGCAGGAAGATTCTCAGTGAGAACAATTGCTTTTGAGTGGTGAAGCCATTGTGTGGTGCTGGGAAGAACTTTGGCATTAAAAGCAAACGCAAATTCCTCCCAGGGTAACCTGGGGAAGCTCAGAAACCCTCTGCTGCTCACCTCCCATCCTCAGGCTGCAAGGCAAGTGGTGAATTTGCTGATAATTCATATTCGATTAGCTTTAATATGTTCTAATTCGTCGGTAGGAGTGAGAGAGGCCTGGTGGGCTGCAGACAGATATCGCACTGATTAGTTTTTCCTTTTGATAAGCTGCCAGGCTTGGAGAGGTTCCCTTTCCATTTTCCCTCGTCCAGCTGTGCACTGCGTTCCTTCTCCTCTGTCTCCAAACCCTAGCAAGGAGACGCAAGGTGCTGTTAACGTGGCCATCGCATTGCTGCCCTGTGCAGTTGGAGTGGTGGTGGGTCTGGGGTGGCCTGTGGGGCTGGCAGTGGTTTTGGTGGAAGTCCATGGAGTCAAGAGCATGCAGGTGGTGCTCTTTTGCTGGAGGGCAGTAGCCCAAGCCTCTTACAAAGCTATGTGCACACCCTCAGTGTACCATGAAGTGTTGTTGTTTCATGTCCTTAGCACATAGCATTGTCCTGCTTGTTGTTTGCAGAACACATGGTGTCTTATTTTCCAAAATGGTGTTATGTAAGGTGGTTTTCATTATTACTAAAATGTGCAAACGTGTGTTATTCAAGTAGAACTAAGTACAATTTAGTCTTTAAGTCCTTCTCCTCCTTCCATCGGCTCTGCAGCTTCTCCAGAAGTCAGAAAGGAGATCTGAAGTCAGCAGTGTTTACGGAAAGGAGCGTTTCTGCCTTCCTACAACTACAAAAGAAACATTTGTTGCCTTAGATAACTCCCGAGCAAACTGCTGTCAAAACAATTAGTGTTATTTTACTATTATCCTCCTATTTGAGAGTAAATAGCCATTTCATGAATATGTTAATTACCCGGTAGGTGCAGGAGATAAGTGCGTGCTATGCCACCGCAAATGATAAAGCTTCTGTTGTAGACAAACATCTCCAGCAATGATTTTTCCCAACCGTTGGGGTCGGGTGATTGCGGTTCAGCTGCTCTCAGCCGGGCTCGTTCTACTTTGAGAACTCAAAGATTTAACAAAAGTCACATCATTGTGCAAATGAGGTTTTTTTTTGTTTTGTTTTGTGTTTTCCTTAAAGAAAAAGCAGGCGGGAGAGTGGTCAGGGCCGAGTCCCTGTGTGAACGAACGGGTGGTATATCTGCGTGCCGCTGAATGCGTGGTATATTTAAATGTAAACAACAGTGCGTTATTCTGTTCAAATTCCATTCCGCAGGGCAGGAATTGTTTGTGGGTTTATCCGCCAGTAGAACCGCAGGTTACCAGATAGATATGTTTGTTTATTTCTTACATCACACCGATACTTATTGTAGCAAGAGCATGGTTATATCGGCTCTGCAGATTTTCCTTTTGGAGATCTGTACATTTTTGGGGGGGGGGCGTTGGAGAAGTAAAACAAAAAAATAAATCAATATTCTGAAAAGTTGAATGCGCCATTGTGCCAGATAATTAAAATGTAAATTTAAGTATCTATGCCCGCTTTGTGATTTTTTTAATACTTTTAAGTTAGTTGTCTTTTAAAACATGTGGTCAGCTGTTGTATTCACATATGGTCAAATGATCAAAGTCTGAACTCCTCTCTAATTGTCCCCTGCTGCTTGTCTGCTCTGTCCATGATCAAGGCCTCAGCAGGTGATAAGAAAGGCATGAGAACAGGCTGGAAGGAGAATGAACTACTGAGGGGCCCAAGCTGAAAGAAATAAAGACTTCCAGTACATCACCCTGACAGTAAAGAACCAAGAAAAAGTGAAGTCTGGTTAGTTCTTATTTTTTTTTCTTTCTTTCTCGCCTTTTTTCCCCCATTGCTCACAAATCTGCATGTATTATTTTTAGAGGCAAAATGCAAATGCGGCCGTCTCTGTGTATTCTCAGCTCGTATAAAAGGCCGAACCAAACAGCCCGCTGCAGACGTGTTTATTTACTTGCTAGGAGGAGGAAGCTGCTAAGTCACACAGTTTATAGTATTTCACATGTTTGTGGAAATCATTGCGATTCTTTTCACTCGTGCTTGTCATTGTTTGCCCGGAGTTCACTTTGCCAGATGGTTCTTTATTGTCACTGGTGTCCACACCTCGCTCTTGCATCGCTTCAAGACCAAATGGTGTGAAGAGCTTTAATACTTAGAGGATTTAGTAAAAGTAAATCCACACTTTGTGGAAGGTTCATTCTCAGCTATTCAAGCAGGTCTAGCACTGATTCAGGGAGGGAGTAGCTGACCCAAGGAATGAAGAAAGGATGAAATAAATGGATTGGCTTTGCCATTCCTGTTTGTGTCCTGCTCTCTTGCAGTCAAAATGTAAATGGAAAATAAAGGACCGATATCAGGTTTAGAACGAGGAGTTAACAGTTAAAGAAAGGAAGGCACGCTGTCAGATTTCTCTTAACTTTTAATTTTTGCTTGCGCTTAACAGAGAAAACAGTTGGTTGCGTTTCTTAAGCTAAGTTTCTCAGGCTTGCTGCAATGTATTTGTATGCATCATGTTTCTGCAACCACGTGAGGATTAATTTTTTACATGAATTTGCATGCAAATAGAGTACTCCCTTTTGGCTTCTGTGGAGTTGTTTCTTGATGTTTGCAAACACTGTCACTCAGATGCGAGGAGTGCGGTTGCCCCATTTTACAGATGAAGAGGCAGAGGCTGAGAAAGGAGCGAATACTGTGCGGGTTCTTTCTGATATGTAGGGCTGTGGGGCAATTTATGTGTCATTAATAGAAACAGGTGTGAGTAGCTGCTGCCCTAATTTTGTGGGTAGATGAAGACTGTTTGTACAAATGGCTACAGTGGAAGAGCGGACGGAGAGGTGATGTACCGAGTGTGTCTGTGCATGGATAAGGGAGTGCTTTAGCAGGCAGCAGGTGTGAGAGGATTTAGGAGTTATTATGGGAAAATCCTTGCAGCAATCAGACTATTACTTGGTTGCTGTAAAATAGGCAAACAGGTTAATGGGGTATGTCCATAGAGGAAAGCACGCATCACAGCTCTGTTACTGGCTGTATCAGGAGGCAGAGCTGTGTTCAGCACCCTCAGGTTTTCCTGAGGCTCACCTCGAGGGCTGTGTGGGTTTTGGGCAGGATGTTCTCAGCGTGGGTTTGTGGTGGTGGGGAAGACATCTCATAACTGCAGGGAGCAAAAGGTGGTGGAGAAAGAGCAATGCAGCCTTGTCTCTGCGCGGGGCAAAGGGTGAGAGAGACCTGAGACAAAGGTTTTAGAGCATTTTGACCGTGAAGATCTGTGGAAGGGAGGGCCCCAGTCCTGCCGGGATCTCTGCTGGAGAGTGTCTGCTTCAGCAGTGACCCACAGACGTGAAGTGCCCCATGGAAATCTCGGCGCTTTCCTTCCCTCCCTCCTGCCTTCCCTTCGAGGGCATGGACTGGTTCCACTTGGTCATGCTCAAGTGACTTCCTGAGCTGGGGTCGGTGGAAGTGCACTGCGAGGAGGTGAAGTGCCCACTGCAAGCTGCTTTTAACATGAGAATCAGTGGAGCTGCTTGCTTCAGAGTGCAGTAAACAGCAAGGCTGCCAAGCGAGGGCAGTGAAGCAGGGTGTATAAATGAGCTTAAGAGACAGCTCAGGGTTTTATGCGGGGCTGGGTGGGGAGGTGGAAAGATGTGTCAGAGGAGAGAGGAGGAGATAAACAGAGCAGGCAGGCTTCTTAGGCAGAGTGGTGTTGTTTTTCTTTCTTTTTTTTTTGCTACTAATAATTCTTCATAGCAAAGCTGTGGTGTATCAAATGCAGGGAGGTGTATTCTTTATGCTTCATATGCACATTCAGGCTTTGCTTTTTATAAAATACAGGCTGGTAGCCTGGCATCATCTCTAAGGTCTTCTTGGTCACCCAAACCATGCATAGTTTAAGTGCAACCTGGAAGGATAATGCTGCATTTCTTTCTATTCACTTCATGGCCCAAAGAGACTGGAGAGTCAGCTGTGGAAGGAGCCCCAAACTGGCTGTCACCACTTCTCCTATTGTAGTACATGGTGTGTATTTGCTACAGCAACCCTGCGAGGACTGTGCATTGTGCTTTCCACTCCACCTTGATGACTGCTGTGTAATTGCAGCTTTCTATCTGTGCTGCTAAACGTAAAAGGTTTTGTTTTTAAGAGGAATTACTATATTTACTTTGCTTTTCTCTGGCAGTCCTACTACATACATTCAGCTCCCCGTTAAACACCCTGCCCCTTGTGCAGGCTGAGTGATGGTGTGTGATCTGTGAGCTGTTTGTATCGCGCACACCTGAGATGAGGTAGGGTTTTATCAGCTGGAACGATTGGCTCCTGCCTGCCGAGTCTGGGTTGGCACTCAGGTCCTTTGCTCTCATACCATTATCTAAGATGATCTGCAGAGAATGTGAGAATTAACAGAGCTGAATATTGGGAATTTCCTTTCCATGTTAGGGCATCTCACATCCTGTGTACCACTGGACCTGTTCCTCTGCAGGATGCTGCTGGTTGAGATGATATACCACCCTTCTCTCAGGATTTGCCATGCCCTAATGGCCTTCTTGTAAATATTTATTGTCTATAACATCCAGGAGATGGAAAGACCTACTGTGATGGGGGGCACACAGTGGGAATAGAGCCAATCAAATTTAACTAGCTTGCAAATTCTAGCCTCTTCCATTTGGTCCTGGGTATCCTTGGGAATAAAATTAGCAATGGCAAAGGAAGCTGGTGAGAATCCCCTTTACTTCTGGGACTTCCTAATCTGCTGTGACCTGACTATCTTCAATGTTGCAGAGAGTCTTGTTTTTCACAGAGAAAACACAAGGCTGGTTGTAGATACTAATGGGAAAGTAGAAGTGAATTCTGCTTCTGTAATAGTGCTAAAAAAGCTACCAAGAGAAATGGTTTGGTGTTGGGATTCAATAGGGTGGTTTGATGGCTGGATTTCATGATCTTGAAGGTCTTTTCCAACCTAGATGATTCTATGATTCTTTTATAGAAAACATTGATTTGTTACATCACACAATGGTAATGTACAGCAGTGCACTGAAAACCACAAAACTGCGATGGAAATGTTAAGAAGCAGTGGATGAAAGTATCTCGTATAAGTCTACATTAGCCTTATAGATTTAAGTGCTTCGGTGGGGTGTTACTGGTCTCACCAACAGCACATAACCTCACATATTCTTATTTTTATCTTGGTTCAAGTTCATTTACTGCCAAAAGCTGGTCTTTCTGCCTGCCCATGGAAAGTTCCTGAGCGAAGAGCTCTCCTCACCTGCTGCTCGTGGTAGTTGGTGTCTTGCTGTTTTCTTGGAAAATGTGTTTGGATGCTATTTTCTAGAATAAACAAGTTAAAATGGTCAGCAAATAAAATAGATTCCTCCCACTTCTCTCCTTCCCCCTTGTGCTCATAATAAGTGACTGAGGAAAAAAAATAAGATAAGTGGTTGGGTCAAGAAAATTACAGAGCCAACAAAATCAATTTCCAGCTTTAATAGTTCACAGGCCAAGGGAGTCTGGCACTGCACTTCCTGGGGCCAAAGTGGACTTTCAATCTCTGAAGTTCTGTATGGAGGAGGTGTGTTTAAAAACAAGAAGTTTTTGGAGAAGTCATGTAATTTAGGAGGTTTGGGATTGACAGAGGGTGTGTGGTTTGGTTTCTCTTGTGGCGGTTTTGGATGAGTTTGGTGACAGGAGGTGAGGTGCCAGGCTCCCCATTGCACCTTCTGCAGCATTGTGTGTCCTGTGAGGTGGGCTGTGACACAGCCCATCCTGCTCAGCCCATGGGCTTCAGTCCCAGCACTCAGTTGGAAAGCAGTTGCTCCTGAGGTGGATTTTGTGCTGCTTTATGGGTAATTGAAGGAGTCAAGTCCCAGCCTTGTCCCCTTGGCTTCATTGTGTAGGAAATGGAGTGTGGTGTATTACACTGACCTCCCAAGAATCAATCATAGAATCATAAAATGATTAAGGGTGGAAAAGGCCACTACTGTCCCCAAGTGCAACCCCAATGCATCCATGAACCATCCATGATAACCATGTCCCTCAGTGCCATATCTCCACAGTGCTGGAACGCCTCCAGGGACAGTGACCCCACCACCTTCCTGGGCAGCTTGTGCCAGGAGGCAGAAGGGAACAAGGAGTTTTCAGCATGGAGGGTTTGGGTTGATGGAAGAGGCGGAAGATGCCTTCTCTGTGCTGCAGGTCATGTGTTAGGGTAATGAAGAGAATAGTCCTAATGTATACAAATGCTGTCTGTCAATAAGTCTCTCCTTAAATCTACTTGAGAGTAATGTCCGTGTGCCACCCTGAAACATAACTAGCAATTAAATGATAAGGTTAATGTGTTACATGCATGGGTGGCAGGAAATTTGGAGGCAGTGTTGCCATAGCAACCTGAACTCTGCCCTCCTGTGTGCAGGCATTCCTATAGGGTCGGTCACTGTG
>PPHD01029921.1:0-10473 GCA_002909625.1 Bambusicola thoracicus
AGTTTTAGTTATAGAGAATAAGCAGAAATAAAGACTACTGGCTCCCATCTTTCACATCTAGACGTTTTCAGATGCTTTCTGAAATGGATATTTAATAATGCGCGTGTTGTATTACATAAATACTCAAAAATCTGATTGCTCAACCCTAAAACACTGCAGTATGCTGTAGATTCTTCTGTTTAACTGCATATTGTGTGGTAAGATAGTGCTTGAATGATTTGAAAAATTGAGTGCATATTGAGTTATCATATATGAATTTAAAGTGATCGTGCATGCGTATTTAGAGCGATTATGCAGTGTGCTTCCTCATATCTAAAGAGGAGAAAAAGAATAATTTATAAAGTTTTGAACAGTCTACTCAGTGAATTATTTGATTTTCTTTGTTGTTGTAGTTCTAATTAGAAGATGATGGTAAAAATAGTATGCTATATTATACTGGAGTTTGGGATAACCCTTAAAAGCTCAATTACTGTACATTTCTGTTTAAGCATCCTAAATTAACTGAAAAAATGTTAAAGCCTTCCATGATGCTTTATCACAGAATTATTAAAATGATCGCCAATTAGTAATTTGTTAAGAACAGTTTATTTTTTTTAATGATAATTAGGCTGATGATCAGAGAATTAGTCAGATATCCACCTCTGTGGACACAGTTTATGTTCATCTGTGCAGACGTATGCATTTCCACTGAGGGTTTCCCACTACTTCTTTATAGAGTTATCAGAAAAAATATCATGCGTTATTTTTATGAAGATGGACTATTTTTTTAACTTCTCTTTATCCTGTATTTTCGGTCAGGAATTAGAGATCCCTGACAGCCTTCCTCTCTGCTGCTCTCTGGTTCCCTTTGTGATAAAGTCAGGAGTGTGGAATTTGAAAAAGAGCATGGACAAGGATCTGTGATTTCATGATCACACATAGAATCCTAGAATCATTGAATCATAGGATGGCTTGGGTTGAAAGGGACCTCAAGGATCATCAAGTTCCAACCCCCTGCCACAGGCAGGGCTGCCAACCTCTGCATCTAAAACTAGATCAGGCTATTCCAAGGCACTCTTTTCCTTTGGTCACAAATCATTGGTGCAGCAGATTTTTTGGGCTTCCTTTCGGCCTACTAAGAAAGGTGACTTGATCTCACCTCTTCGTAAAACGAGACTTGGATTCGTAAGAGGGAAAAATGGCTTGCTATATATTTGAGTAAATTATGTCATTTCAGCAGTCCTGATTGCTGTCTTCACCGTGACTTTGATCAGCAGAAATTCCCCAGTGCTGAAAGGATACCGAGATGGTGCTCAGGCGGAAGTTGCGATTTTCCACCGAAGTATCATTGCAAAATGAATGGTAGCTGCGGGAGCGCCGAACAAAACCACATCCTCCTTTTGTAGCTCAGCCTTGGCTTTCATGTTCATTTCTCTGCTAACCACTAGCGCTGAGGAGGAAAGAAATGAAAAAGAAATGCAGAATGCCAGAAGAATAAGTAGGTGATAGAGTAGGCTATGGGTATTGGAGAATAGCAAAAGGACCAAATTCATATAGAATGAAAGTTACTAGGGTTTTTTTTGCTTGTTTAATCTTACTGTTATCTCTTGCATTTAGAATTATTTTTGATCATGGATATTCCTCCTTCCCTGTATGGTTTAGAATATATTTTTCTTTAGGAATATATTACAGCTCATTCTTCACCTAGAGATATGCTACAAGTCTTTGAGGAGCAATGAGTATCAGAGCGCGCACTTGGAGACACCCAAAAATTGCACTAGAGTCCTGTCATTTCTTGTGACACCGTGACAAATTCCAATTAATGTGGCTACTTCAGTAAAACTGTTTGGTGCTTTTCAGGCTGGATATTAGGAGAAACTTCTCCAGAAGAACAGTGAGGCATCGAAACAGGCTGCCCAGGAAGGTGGTGGAGTTACTGTCCCTGAAGGCGTTCAAGAATCATGGAGATGTGGCACTGAGGGATGTGGGCAGTGGACAGTAGTAGTGGTAGGTGGATGGTTGGGCTGGATGATCTTAGAGGTCTTTTCCAGCTGTAATGATTCTGTGGTTCTGTATTTAATTAGGGAAGAAAAGTAGTCATTATTAGCGTTACTTCATCATGAGTGTAAGCATGCATTGCAACCAGTGCATTTAGAGAAGAAAACTAAATTAATCATTACTAGAAAATGTATGAAGAGAAGTTTACTCTGTTTTTGTTTGGGGTTTTTTTGCCCCAGATATTCAGGTAGTTAACAAATGAGACATTTCAGTGAAAAAAAAACTAAGTGAGATAAATACAAAGGAAACTGAAGAGGGTCGTGTTAAAGAGCATGCATTGTGAAACATCCCTTTGTTCTGAATGCCAGGAACGTTTGTTAGAAAACAGCTTTTTACTAAGTAATGTCCTTAATTCATTGTCATTCACAGTATGGCATCTACTGCTTTTACCTTCTCACAGAAATGGGAGCCACCTTTTTTCATTTCTGTTCTCTTGCTTCTTTGCTAGTTCCTTATACTCTTTTGACCTTAGAAACCTGGGAAAAGAGTCTTTTGCCATGAGACTATAGATTAACCTCTGGGCATCATCAAAACAACTGAGGGTGGGTTCTGAGATGTTCTGAGAGATGTGGTTTCTTGTATGGAAGTCAATATTAATCTGTCGGAGGGAAGGAGGAACAAAATCAGTGTCGGTTTGATTGGAATGCTGAGGTCTGTTTGTGCACAGGACACAGTCAGCTTCTGAATTTTGGATTGGAACTTCCCCCTTGATTCCCACCCTCAGTCAGTACCCAAAGTACATGCAAAAAAAAATCTTTACCTCCTTTGGAGCATCAGCTTCGATAAAGTCAGCATAAATCTTTTGGGCTTTGGCGGCGATACTGGCAGAAGACTTGGTTCTTTTGAAGTCCTCACAAGCCAGCCAGAACTCCACATTCTCCTCACTGAATTCTGACTTAAGAAACTTCCTAAAAGCTGCCAGGCCATCTGGAGAAAAATGCACGAGACTGAAGGGTGGAGGAAAGCTGAAAAATCAATATAGATTCTATCCACGTGTGCATATACATGCAGGATGTATGTTGTCACTTATGTTTCTGAAATGGTTTTGCCCGTCAGCCAGCAGCTAGCCCCAGGAGGCTGTTGTGGGGAAAATAAGTAGGGGGTGAAACAACAGCAGTAAGGTGATGAAGGGAGTTCTGTCAGTTATTAACAGAGGAAGGTTCCCAATACCTGCTTGGTGTCAGCCGGTCTCTCTGATGTTCATTATTCAAAAGGAAATCTGGGTCATGGTGGTCTGTAAGAGCATTTGAAACAACTAGACAATCAGGGATGTGAGGCTGAGCCCTGCTCTAAGCAGCATGCTGAACATTAATTCGTGCTGTGGCAGTGTGCTGCTCTCAGAGCTGAGGCTAGCCTGACTAGGTAGCTCCTATGCCACCTTTCAGGTAATGTGTTTCACTTTGATCAAGGCTCACATGCCGCCAGCAGTACTGTGACTCAGAGCACATGGTGAGTTGGGCAGACAGCAGTGCGCAAACCTGATGGCAATGTCTGCAAGTTGGTTTGACATGGTTTTGTTATTTTTAATGCTTTTCATGTGCTCTTACCTTTATTGGCAAGTAGTGTATCCACAGAGTCAGACCAAGCCAGTGTTTCTTCTGTGTTTGACCTATGGAAACAACATCTATCCTTGAAAATAGCATCGTGATCTTTTGCCTGTGCAGGCTGTGGTAGCTACTCTATCATTTGGATATCCCATTGAGGGAGTACTTTTTGAGGCGGAAGCATAGAGGACCTAGACTCATAATACAGAATGTTATTTGACACTGGAAAATTTATCCAAGAAACAGCGTTAATAATGTTTGCAATTGGTTGAACTACAGTAAAAGCATAGGAGGGGATATTAGTGTTCCAGAGGACTGAATTCCTTCTCAAATTCAAATGGATTATCCATCAGTATGACACTTACTGCTTGGAATGAGTAGAATTATCTGAACAGTTATCATGCTAACAGTGGTTGCGTTATGGGCTTCTTTCCTCAGTTTCTTAGCAGTATAAAAATTTGAATACATGTAAATAAGGGTAAAAGTGAGCACTTTCAATCCTACTAAACTTGGCTTTGATTGAAATTAGCACTTTATGAGCTTTTAATTTAAACCTCCAGCAGAGAAAAAGAACTCCTTTGACCAGTATTATTGTTACTGCTTGCAATTTTTGTTTGGAAGAAAACGGTTCCTTACAAATGAAGCACTGTGTAGAGATGTGCCTCTTAGCACACAGCTTCTGATGGAATCCATGTGTGCCTACCTGCTTCCCTACACACTACTTTCCTATTTAATTATCTCAATTTCAGACACCTCCAAATGAACCTCGTAACTACCATTTAGCAATAAGGAAGAATAAATCTGGTTGGTGACATAGGTCGTATTCTGTTTGGTAAGGAGTATATTTCTTCACTGAGCCTCTAATCAGTCGTACGCAACTGAAAATAGTTTTTTGGGGAAAGAAATTCACAAATATGTAAAAATCTTAAAGATATCCTCTAGCAAATCTTGCAAGCAGGTCATTTCAAGAGTTGGTCAGTTCTTTATGTAAATATCCTACCCTGTGGTTATCTGTCTTACACAGGTTATGATGCCATGGGGATTTGAAACTGAATTTACATTCCACGTGAACATAATCATGGTTTGACTTTCTGGCACCATGGTCTGTCACTGCAGTTATAATTATTACTGTTGGTTTCTGCACTGACATTTTTAAAAGGGAGTGGTTTTGGAGCTGTTGGTTTACTTGTATCCAGGTTGCGCAAAATGATATTTAAATAAACAGAAGAAAATTATATATGTTTTTATACATATGTATACAGGAGGGAAATTGGAGAGCAAATACATTCAGTCTGGATTGAAAAACAGAAATGTAAGCTAAATGTAGCATCTTGTAGTGCTTTGTGAGACGTTGTGTGCTAATGCAATTAATCAGCAGAGAGAATTTCTTTCAGTGACAGTAATAAACTAATTAAATATAACAAATTTTTGGGTGCTTCAGCAGAACAAAAGACAAAGATAAGACAGTATAAACATAATTCTGCTTCTCTTCCTCATCAGTAATACTATTTGATTTAACATTTATCAGACAGGGAATGATCTCGCTGATTTCATCGGATTTAGATGGGAACGACAAGCAGAAGTGACAACAAGGAACCAAAATCATCACGTACGCTCTAAGGGGGAAGAAAAACAAAAAGTGTCCAGACCATTCGAAAGTTGACCATCTCATAAATAGCCTAAGATTAAAATAGCCATAAAAAACAACTCACTTCACTGGCATTTTTTGTTCCACTGTCTGACTGTCACGGGTAGGGCAGAATTTCTTTTCCTGACTGATCTTCAAGCTGAAGGTGATATGACAGCAGGAACAATACAATTAGCACGTGCATCCCCACACAGTACAGTGCAAGCTGACAGACTGTTTTTAACACCTCCTTTACAATTGTCTCTTTCAGAACTGCAGCTTATTTTCCAACAGTGGCCATGCTATCTTATAGTTACGCTCTGCGACATCTTATTAGAGAAACCATCTTATTGACCGTGGAAAAGCAGGAAGGAAAATAGGTTCAGTGCACCTAGCTAGAAAATACTTCATTGTATTTCTTTGCTCTCATTATTGCACCTGCTCTAAGCAAACTTGCGACTTATCCATTATCTTACACATCTCAAAGGTCTAAGCCCTTGAAGTGTTGTCTCATTTATTCAAGCAAGTCTTCTCACACTGATGCTGTTACAAGCAATGGGGTCGTGTGGTATTTGAAAACCATAATGCAGCAGTTTCTTCTGCTCTTACTGATGCTTGATTTGGTGTGATCTCTTCGAAGAGCACCACTCTGCTCCAGAAACATCCTCATGTAATTTTTCCTTTTGCTGTGGTATCTCTTTCTTTATTCATCTCAACACTTTTTCCTTGCTCCCTTGCTCTCCTGATCAAGGAGGCTTTTACTTTCATGCCTCTCTCCTTGTGGTGCTGCCTAATCTTTTGCTGCCCTTACCCAGCTTCCTTTATTCTCCTTTCATAAAGAAAATATATATATAGAAGCTTAAGAATAAGATGAATATTCGTAAAAGAACAAATGGATATAAACAGTGAAAAAATTTCATTGGGGAAACAGAAGGCTTCAGAAAATGCCATTGATATAATTTCCCCCAGTGGGGTTTTTGTCCTCTCTACTTCTCTGTACTTCAAAGATGGAGACTGGTATATTTATGAAAGAGATGATTCTAAATCGTCGCCTTTGATAATAGGAAACTACGATGACCCAAGGTACCCCTTTCAGCCCTACTTTCTTAATACTGAACAAGATTCCTGGCAGCAAAATGAAGCTGTTGGGTTTTTTTTTTTCTGTGCATTTCTTGTCTTTGAATCCACTTGCTTCTAAAAGTAATAATAGAATGACAGAAATAAGAACTACCAACTTTATTCTCTGCAATTAGTTATTTGGTCTAATTTCCACAGAATATGTACCATGAACTATAAAATAGTGCCCGACAAGACCAATATTTTACTGAAATTCCATAAGGGGAAAAATTGTCTCGGTATTACAACACATCCATCAGCTACTTGTGCAAATGTGTTGGTTATTCATAACACACTGTATCAAACAAACAGACTCTCTGTTGACTGTGCAGTGAATTTATGAGCGTGCTGCCTTTGGCAGATGGTAACAGAGCTGGAACTCTAGGAAAGGGAATGTGGATCTGTTGGTTGCACATTTCATCCTTCACCCCTATTACTTGATAAGGACCAACATCCTTAATTAAAAGGTATTGGCTGATTGGAGCAATTAAGCCTATCATTTTGTGTTCCGCTGGACCACACCTGAGCTAAATACTACTGTCTCAACAGGCAGTGTAAAGCAACTCTTCAGCTCGTGTTATTGGTGTATTAACCTAAGAAATCACTTGCATTTCTATATACTCCTAGAAGAGTTGCCTTGTACTCACCTCAGTGCAATGTGAGAAAATGTCACACTCTCCCACAAAGGTTTTAGTGTGCTGCTACCAGGTTCAATATCCTAATGCCCTTCAGCACTTGGTCTTTGTTGAATCCATTCCACAGCCAGGCTTGTTGGATACTACTCCATATAGCGTAACCTCACGAGGAAAATGAAGGTTCTCTTGGTCCAAGCAATTAGAGTAAATGGAGATTTACCGCCTTTCTTAAGTTGGAAGATGATCTGGGCTCTGCTGGCATCCTAGTGAAATGCAACCACCTGTCACAGCGGATGCAAATACACTTTAATCACAGCACTATGTAAATGCCCGTCTTCCACCTTCCAATAATACAGTGTGGACAGCTTACAAACCCTTTTTTTTTCTTTCCATGTGAATAACTTTGTGTATCTTCAGTATGCCACGGAGCTATTTTGCATAAAGAAATTAGCAGTTATTTTCCACCCAGGCAACGTGTCCCTTCAGGTAAAAGATTTGATTTCCAGAACAATCTGTCAAACTGTTTTACATCATGTTGTGCTCTTTATATATGTGATTTCTAAGTGCCATCCAAACACAAATGTTGAGTAAAGGAGAATTGGAAGCAATTCTTGAAGAGTTTAAGTTAGTACTAGTCAGCAGATTGTTTGTCCCACATCTTGTCCTGGATGAACAAACTGCTATTTATATAGCATCAGATTAACAAAAATTCCTATTTGCAATAGAACCCTATATGATGCAAACTTAAAGGGTGGTGTCAGAACCTTTCACTTGGAGATGGGTATAAATTGCATCAACACAAGAACATATGAAAAGTAGGCATGGTGTCATAGAGAGCTCCTGAGCCATAATTCCCTGTATCAGTTGTCTTTTGAGTCATGCCTTGCTGGTGGCATGTCCCAGACCAAGCTGGGATAGGTAATGGATGAAAGGGAAAGCCAACACACCAATGTCCTTGGCTGGGAAGAAATGAGTTTCTAAAATACAAGAAAGCAGCACAGTGAAGGAACAACTCTTTAGGAGCTGTAGTTATGTTAGCTTTCAGCTTAACCTTCTGTTCTGTTTGAAAACTAGGTATTGACTTTCACAGGGTTGTTTTTTCATGCTACTTAATTTTAACTAAGTTTCATAATGGAATCAAAGATAAAGTCTAAATCATAACAACTTCTTCTCCTGTGAGTTGACAAATGAGATGTTTACACCAACGCATGCTGTTTAGGAAAGCAGAGAGAAAAGAAGAAATGGAGGCAAGCTGAATGTTGTATAGAGAAGTGATATTTATATCTTTGGCATACAGCCACACAGGAGCTAAACGGTCATTTGATTGAGACATTTGACTGTAATGCAAAAACACAGAGTGGGGTCTAACACAGGTATCTGAGCAAGGTGTTCATGCATGAGCATATAAATCACTGAAGAGCAGAAGACGATTTTATGCTTTGTTTTTTTCAGTTGGAGCCTTTCAATGTTACGCATGGAAAATAATTTGGAAGGGAGATGGAACTGTATTCAAAGTTAATTAAGGCAGCTGAGCAGCTGGGGACAAAAAGAAAGGAGAGAAAAAATAACCTGCCATTTGTGAGTCACTGACTTGCCTCTATACACCACGGCTTCTAAGAGCCACATTATCAATTGCCTACAGTTACGGTAGAAGGAAGCCTTTCTTTTCCTTTGAGATTCATTATGTTAGAACTCATTCCTCTTGTTTCTTGTCAGTACAAATATTAATTAAGTTGTCATTTGCACAATATCAAATCCCAGAAGCCAAAGAAAAGATGCGAAGATGTGTATTTTGATCTCCCTCAAGCTAACTAAGAACAGCAGATAATAATTTAGTTAATTCAATACATCTAATCAGAGCTAGGTGAAAGAAAATAACCAGGCAACAAACATCTGTGCTACAGAATTATGTAGGTTATTTCCCTCATACTTTGGATCTGGAGACTTTGCCTATGTAAGGAATAGGGTGAAGCGTTTATGTAAGGTAAAGTGTTGGTAAGAGGTATTTTGAGAGCTATTACTGAATACTGAACAACACACACAGTCCAAAAAGCTGCTACATAACATAATTCCCAGTAAAAATATATACCCAGTAGACTTCGTATGTATTGCTCACATCAGGCCAGCTGAACAAGAGGATTTACTTAACTGTGACATTGATTCTGTCAAACCTAGAGAAGCCCAGTGATGATTTCTGGCACTGTCCATGCTATAAATACATCCCTGCAGAGCTAGCCTTCAATCTGATCTATCCTGAACCTCTGAAGCATGGAGAAGTGTCATGGACTTGTACTAAACCTGTTTAGTTCATCTTCCAGCACTTGTTTTTCTGCCACAGAAAGGAGTCTCCTCTAGAAAGCAGTTAGTTCTGTCCTTTTGGTTTATCTTTGTGCCCTCTGTCTTCCTTTCTCAGAATTTATCTCGACTTTCTTCTTACAGTAGTTCCCATGGTCCCAGTCTGCTGTAAATAGTGGTTCATAATTATCTCTGGAAAACATACATGCATAAATAGCTACCAATAATAACTTATTTGTTTGTTGTAATGACAAAACTCATGCAAGGGACCAGCACTGTCAGTGCTACAGAATGATGGCTGTGAGGAAGGCCTCCCTGGCGATAAGCAACATTTTCCATGCTTCTGTGAAAGGAAACAAAGGCGCCTGCTGACTTATATTTATCCCTGCAGACACTTTTGACTAACTGCTAGGGCTTTTTGCTAAGAAGGGAGTGTCTTACTGGGAGCACTGTATTTGTCATTTGTCTGGGTTTTGGAACAGTAGTAATGCATGTATTCCTTTATATTTATTTCATCCACAGCAAGAGCAAACATCAAGGTTCTGTTAAGGTATGAAGTACCATGATCACCAGTTGAGAATCTGGTTGCAAACATCCAGGTTTTATGCCAGTGTTGTAACAGACCCACTGTTATCTCTCAAGTGAACTATCGAGTGTGGCATTTGAGAGCTGGATGTGGCTCTGAGCAGCCTGGTCTGGTGGTTGGTGACCCTGCACGCAGCGCGGGGGTTGAAACCAGATGATCATTGTGGTCCTTTTCAACCCAGGCCATTCTGTGATTCTATGATGTGAGAGGATGCTACTTATGGAGGGGAACGCACAAAGGAGCATTTATGTGCAGTAATGGATAGTCAGCTTTAGGGCACAGAACTACGTACTGAGAGCAATAGTTGATTGTGTTGTTTTACTGGCTTTATACCTAGCTTAGAATGGGGGGAAATGGACACTTCCTTCTAGACAGACATATGTGTCCACATGACCAGATGTTTAATGACACGTGTTGTGTTAAAATGGCATTCTTGGCCCTTGACTGCTGCTCATTTGGTTAGGGAAAAAAAAAAGAGAGAGAGAGAGAATACAAATATTTGATAGCAAAGCTAGTTTATACAGCATAGTTTAAATATAAAGAAAAGATGTACATAATAAGAACAGAGTATGTAATATATCCCTATAAAAATTAAATAGGCATTCTTTTATCATCCTCTTGAAATATGCAGTA
>PPHD01029922.1:0-10473 GCA_002909625.1 Bambusicola thoracicus
GATCTCACCCCTCCCTGGAATGTGCCCTCCTTTAAGCCCATGACCATCTTTCTTGGTCTGTTCTTGACCCAAGTGTGAAGCTTTTCTTTGCAGAAAACATGCTTCTTTGCATTTCTTCAATCACATTTCTATCATCTGAACGGCTTCACAGTCATTGCTCTTTTTCTTCCCTTACACATGGATTTGCACTCTTCTCTCATTGAGATGAAGAAAAGGATTTTACTTAGCTTAGAAGTAGCTGGGGTAAAGAAATTGTATTCATTTCTTGATTGTCCTTAACAATTCTCTCAAGTAGAGAAGAAAAAATATTCCAGTGTGACTTCTTTTCTCAAAAGAAATTTGTTATGTCAATATAAAGGATACCCTTTTGCTATGAGCCTAACAAGCACAATGAATTAGTAGTACTTATTTTCTGTCTTTCATCACATGTGTTATTAGGGAAGTGAAGCTCAAAAGAAATTCACTTTACAGTTATATCCATGTTCATGTTGATCATTATGAGCCTTTCTGTTTTGTTTTGCTTTCCTATTACTGCTGCAAATTCCACTGGCAAGCTAGTGAAATTTTTCACCAGTTTTTCATCTGCATGTATTGAGTCCCCCATGTAGCAAGGTACGAAGGTACAGGGGTGGCATTGTAGCTTGTATGAAGTAGTGACTGTGTCCTAGGCATAGTACCCATTAAATGCTGTGGCATCTTTGGCCCTTCTCCTTCACCAGGCTTAGATGTTTTGATCATATTCTGTATTCTGTTCCCTATGCACCTTGTGAGAACACATCTGGCAATAAAGTCACTGCATTGCTATTCTGAACAATCAGTTGCTGATACGGTTGGTGACTGCATGTCACTTGTCTTTTGCCTTGGTCTTCCACTCCGGTGTGTTCATTCCAGGCTTCTGATACTGACTCTGAGATTTTCAGCCAAGCAAAACTCTGGCTCATGTCAATGGACATTGGCATAAATGGGATTTTCACTTAAATTAGGTCCTGTGCAACTCACCTTTTTGTTGCAGCACATGTTCATGTATTCATGTTCATGTTATTAAAAAGTGGCAGTTGCACAGTTTTGTGTGTGAGCAGGCTATTGTGGACCTGAGGAATTCTATTTAAGACAGAGATTTCCAAGGGAGATAGAAATGGCTTGACTGCAAGTCACAGAACTCCTCAAATTGTCACCTTAGACTATGAAAAAACATGTTGGCATGTCTATGTGTATTTTGCATATGTAGATGTGTATCCGTAGAGAAAGACATATGTTTCATGATATCTCCTAAATAGCAGATTACTTGTTGCTGTTCAGAGGTCACTGGGTGACCTGGAATTCCTGTTTGATTATAACACGCGCAGTAGAGATCAGTTTCAAATGAATAAATGCCAACCAGACTGCGAGTGTTTCTGGTACCGAATGTATAAACAGTTATTTTTGCATTTTAATTTCATATCTACTTTAAATATTACATACATTCATCATTCTGATTGTTATTTGTTATTGTTCTCTATGTATTTTTTTTTTAATTTTTTTTTTTACAGCGCTTAGAGAAATTTAGTAGTGTGGGATCTGAACTATCCTCTTTGAAATTATCTTTCAAACTGCTATTGACTGTAAAAGGATTAGTGGTCATGTTAGAGAGCCTGAGAAAACGGTCTTACAGCACACACGGCATCTGATTCCTAAATAACAATCCTCTCAAAGTCAACCCTTTGCCCGAGTCAAATTTCTTTCCATCCTGGCACAAACCAGACTGGGACGACAAATTGTATCAACAAAGAAGCATGACATTAGCCTTGCCTATATTTTCAACAGCCTTTGTATTGCCATGGCAACAATAGTTTTAATTATGGAGAGCCAAAATGATAACTTGTATATCAGATGGGGCTCAGTTTTCCCTGTGGACAGAACTCTGATTAGACATTGGAGAAAAGCTTTGTATCTTGGTTTTCCTCCCAGGCTGGATTTTATTATCTGCTTTAACAGACAGCTGTTTTGCTCACGGTGTGAACTCAGAGGGGCTGAGGCAGGCTGAAGGGCTGCTGGACTCTGGCCTTTCAGCAGATGAACTGAGCCTCCTGCTCTGGGGCAGCCTGCTAGGGTGCAGGTTGGGCTGTTTAAGACCCGTCATCTCACTGAAGGACTGCTTTTGGCTTCCCTTTGAACTGATGGAGATCTGTGTATTTGGAAAAGCCTCGTGTGAAGTGATGTCTAATAATCAGCCTTGACAATGTTCAAGATTGTGCTTGAGGGACAAACAAGAAGTTCCACTTCAGTGGTAGACATGAAAAATTGCAGAGAAGCTCCACATCCAAATCCAGCTGTAAGGTGGGAAATAAATATGTCTGCGTGTGTGTGTGGTAGGAAGCATGTCAAGAGTGGCTGTCTTTACAACCACAAAGGTATTGTAACCAAAAATGTGTGTGTTAATCAGGCAACTTGTGTTGAGAGAGAAAAGATTGTTTGATGTAAATCAGGATATTTTCTGTTTTTCTTCTTCTTTTTTCAATCACTCACCTGGAATTTTAATGCACTCCTTTCCTATTTGGATGAATGGTGACCCTTGTAGGCTATGAGGAGTCTGATTATGGGTTGTGAACTTCCTCGCAGTGCTTTAAGAGATGTCAGTGAAGAGATGGGACATCTCACAACTTCTGAATCTGCTCTGACACACTGACATTTTTTAGAGTGTGTTCTCCCAATTGCAGGTCTGAGGTGGCATTGTCAGGAGATTATAGCCAGAGATCAGGAAACCACTGAGAATAAGAGTTGCAAGATCACACCATTAACTAGAAATTCAATTATTCAAATGTGGCTCCAGAATGCAGGGGGCTCAGCAAGCATGTAGGCTAATGTTTAGACTTGCTGAATCTCTAATCCCACTCCTTACAGTGTTAGAACAGCTTTTGTCTTTTTAAACACAAAGCTCTGGGCAACTGTTTCACTGCTAATTGTACCGTCGATTCACTTAAACTTTTCTGAATTTCAGAAGTCCTGCTTTTATGATTGTGATTTTGGAATTTGAGATCATAAATTAAGCCATCTTATGAAAGAAAGAAATTCTCTGTTGTTTTTAATAAGATTTTATGGTAAGTATGGCAACGTTAAGTCTGTCAGTCCCAGTTTTGCTGCACATGTGTAGCTCTGTGCTTTGAGACCCTTGAAATGTCTGTTTTTAGGACATCAGCAGGGGGCTAATGAAAAGGCTTTGTTGATTTTAACGAATTGCAAGCCACTGTAGCCAAAATAAATATAATCTGCTTTTTGGATTAGTTGTCACACATGATTTTACCTACTAACAGTGATTAAAGAACCCTGGTGGACCAGAAGCATAGCTGCTCTCTGATGACTCTTGCTAAAATAGCAATAAACAGAAGTAAATAAAGACTTAGGGCATTAGTTATCTTTAATAAACAGTGTCACTGCACATAATGGTAGGGAGAGACTTCAGAAACCCATGTCGTGTGCAGCAGTGTCACTTTTCAGTGCAGAGAGGGCCATGTGAGAGGCCACCCGACCTCCCTGAGGCCCGGTGTCTCACCCAGACCTTCCTCTCAGTCATCTCCACCCAGCAGTGGACTGCAGGACCAAAGTACAATATGCCTGAATCTAGAGGGATGCCTGAATCTACAGGAAAATGAAGGAAGGGTTTAATTGCTTATGTAATTATGCAACCTCTTGACCACTGTAATTCCATCCAGTTAGTAAATACAGGACCAAAGATGGTACTGTGGCTGTCCCCACTGGCACCTTTTATTCCTGGTATTTTCCCAGTAATAAAGGTAGATATGTTTCCTCATCCCATTCACGTCTGTTGCGAGAGGCAACAATTACCGTTGATGGTATTGTACTACTCCTTCATACTAACTGTTGTTTTTAATCAGTGGATAGAAGAAACAAAACAAATGAAAGACAGATCTCTCTTCCTAGAGGGAATTACTTCTGTAGTACTGAATGTCAGCAACAATTTTAGCAGTATTGTATGGGGCAAAAACCCTTCCTGAGAGAGGCTGAGAATGGAGGAGTTTTCCAGCAGGAGCATTGAAAGTCAGAGCTTTTGAAATTAAAAATAAAATAAAATAAAGGATTGCAAAACACGAGAAAGATTACTGTAGGGAAAAATCCTACCAAAACAGGGAGAGGGGCTGAGCTTTCTAATGAGTCTTCAACTTTTATTCATCTGCCCCTAATTGTACACCCCTGGAAGGCACATGGCACCGCTCTACGAAGAGTTTATCTCTCATATGACAGCTAAAAACCTTCAAATTAATCAAGTAAACATCCTGAGGCATTTTAGAATTTTATTACTCTTTTCTGATGTATGGAGTTAAATTCTCGTTCAGTGTTTTCAGTGAAGTCATGCCATGGTTACAATATACTTCTGGTTTTACAATATATAGAAAAAGAAGCTTTGATATCATGCTCAGGAAGGGAGCAAGACCCACCAAGGTGCTATCCTTCTCTTGGCTGGAAGTCATTAGGAGTTTGGAGAATTGCCCGATGGTGTAATTCAAGTCTTGACTGCATATCTTATTGGTTAAAAATAGGAGCCAACTCCAGCTCATCAGTTTTGCTAAGAAACTATTGATTGTGATTAGCAAGCTTAAAAATAATTACCTGGTGTGTTCATTGCTATCTTTGGACATACTCTCATATTCCTACTCTGATAGAAAGTATTGAGCAGCACAATAGGTTTATTTGATGACTAAGGTGTTATACTGTGCTGAGGATACTGAGCACATCTTAATTGTTCCATCTCTTGGTGACTGACACCTGCACAGGGACAAAACCCACAGGCCTTACAGAAGCTTAATGGGGGATGCAGAAGGAACAATCTGAATCCCCTTCATTCCCATAGGGGCTTATCCACATTTCCAGTTGCAGTCATCACTGTTACCACACAGATTTTCTTTGGCAGCCCCAAACCCATAGCTGCTGCATCCTGCAGAGGAGTAAAATATTTGCTTAGCACCTGGGGAACAGGGATGTGTTGCACCTGGGTTTTAACACATAGTTTAAAAGCCTGAAGGTGTTGATTCATGCGTGGTAGTGAGTTGATCCCAAACAGCTGATGCAGTTCATATGATAAAAGGCTGTCCATCTCTGGAAGATGTTGGCTTTATAGCAGAGACAGTTGTTGTAAGTACTTAGATTCTTGCTATCCACAGACATGTGTGTTCCAGTGAACCAGCATCAGCTTCAGCCAGCTAAGCATGTCAGAAGAGTGACTTACACCTGTCAGGCTCCTACCTAGGCTTTAACCCTTGTGCACTCTTAGAAAAACTGCTTTATTGCTGTGGGTTGTTGTGAGAGCCTACGAAGAGTGGCTTTTCTGCTTAAGTGTGTTGTGAGAAGAGGAACAATGACAATGCTGTTGAGTGATTCTCTGCCTTCAGAATCTCCCCATCGGGTGCTTCTGAAGTCTCATCCCGTATGGGAACTGAGTCATGGCCTGAACCACTGATTGATCACCTGCGGCAAAGACTGAGTCAGCCATGGGAGCACAGGTGAAGGCAATTCACCTGCTTGACTGGAAGGGATGGAGGCTGGCTGCGCCTCTCCTAGACCCCCATTTAAGGGCTGATTCCACTGAGGAAAGATCTGTTTTTGGAGATCCTGCCCTTTGGAGTTTTCTACTGCGAGCCTAAGATGTGGGTGAGCATTGTATTTATTTTTGCTTATCTCTTTCCACCACAGTAATCTTTCTGACTATAAAACCTATAAAATACCATCCTAATCACACCACCCTGCTAACTGTATGTTTGTTAATTGTATGTTTCCCATGTGAATGCATCTGTAACTTTGGGACACTGTAATTCTTATTATCTAGTGTGGTTTTGCATTTTTTTTTTTTGTTTTGTTTGTTTGTTTGTTTTTTAACTTTTTTTCTTGGAGTTTTACTCTCCTTTTTTCAACACATACCAGGGTGCACTAGTGGGCACCTAATGTGATGATGGGGGTAGAACACAAATTAAATGAGCGATGTGTGAGATTCATATGGAAGTTCATTGCGGGGTTGTGTGTATCAGACTTCTTAGTTTATCATGCATTTAGGGGGCAGGCTGTGGGAAAGATCTTTGCGTGCTCGCAATTCATATGTAACTGCACATGTCTGTTTGTACATTAAGGAGAGGTGTTTTGTTCTAGTTTTTTAATCTCTTAATATCTGCTTTTGATATTCAGAAATGAAATTTTGAGGGAAGGGGTAATAATTAAATTGCTTGCTGATGCACTGATCTTTGTATACCAGCATTAGAAGTACGACAAAACTTAAAACCAGCATGAGGCACACTGTTTTGAACGTTAGTAAGGAAGCTGGTACAGATGGCAACTGGTAGGGGTTTCTAACAGTAGCTTTATGCACTAAAGTTATCGTCTTATGCTTTTCTAGACTAAGTGACTCTAACCCTACATACTGTGGCAATTTTTCTAAATACTACTGTAAACTCTCAAACGAATTTTCAAAAAGGAGGTATTTTAGTAATATTTTTGAAGCAAATTGTTTGGAAAGAGTTTTTGTTTTTTTTTTTCCGTTGTATTGAAAGGAGCTCCCAGGCTTAAGTCTTTAAATTCTGCTCTTTATTAGCATTGTTCCAATACTTACAAGAATTTGTATGAGTTTGAAACATTTAAACATAATATTTCACACTTACAAACTACTTATACAGTAGTAACACTTGATATGTTGGGATCTACCAGAACTAGAAGTGAATGCTGTATCAGTTTCTTATGGTTTGAAGTACCTTTTCCTCTGCCCAGGAGGCTGCAACATTATTTCTGTTTTCACGTCTGGCTGTCTTTGTGTCACATATTCGCATGACTACAACTGCTCTTGCTCCTGTTTCACAACACTTTTGGGAAAGCATTATTACCTTAAACATATCACTGGCTCATGAATACTGAGTGCCTTTCTGGAGCACTTCAGTGAGGGTTTTGTTACTTTTTTTGATGGAAGAGACTGTTTGGGAGTGGATCTACTAATAAATATGACAAGTGAATGCACTTCTCAGATGTGAACAGGGAATGCTGGCACAAAACCAGTTGGGGTCTTGGCCACGGAGAGTCTGAGCTAGTCAGAAGTTCTCCCACTTACTTTAAATACTATATGAATACAGCTGTTACACAGTCTGTTATTGGCTAAGCAAGCAGTGATCTTACACAGTTGCTTTCTGCATTATGTTTAACACTTCTTGGCAGAAGCAGTGAGAAACAAGAAGAAATATTTGTGCCTGTCTGCAGCTGATCGGTCAGAGTAAACTGCACTACTATGGCAATAATTAAATTACTTCAGACACATGGAAAGAGTGAAAGGGAAAAAAGACACAGGGCAAGAAAAATCACAAGGGAGGTTTCTTAAGGATAATTTTATTAAAAGTTCATGTTTGAAGTGATGTCATCCTTTTCATTCTCTGGATTCAATTGCCTTTCTGAAGCTTTGTCTAGCTATTCTGATGTGCAGCAGAAAATATTACATCAAAGGTGAACGTTTGAATCCTGGCTGAAAATAAAAAAGAGGGTAGTGGGACATGGAGGGCTGGGGGGGAGAACCCCCAAATGGCTAGAAGTTCTTAAAAGTAAGATATAAAAGAAAATAATAATTTCTGTCCCCTGACATATAGTTCAAAAAGTAGCCAGGAGTTTGAATTTGGCATGTCACATTGCATACAAATGAAGAAACTGTCACCATCAGTTCCCTTTGAAACCTTTTGATCTGATCTTCTGTAGTAAAGGGCATGTGACTTGATCAGGGCTTCTTCTTTGTGTTACATAGCCAGAGACCTGATCTACTGAAGTACCTGTGACAGGTTTCTCCACTTAACTGATGGGACCCTTATCTTTTTTTCTCTCTCTCCAGTATTTTTTCCTGTGGTGGGTAGTTTTGCCAGGTGGTATGCTTCATTCATCCTTCTCCATCCATGGGGGAAAAAAAAAAATTCCAACTTTTAGCAATTCCTGACTAATGCTGCATATTATGTTTTCAGTAATAGGCTTGTAATTGCTTTCTTTCTGTTTGCCAAATGGATTTGTGTGGGTTTTTTTTCCTCAGAAGAACAGGGAAGTGGAAGTAAAATACTCTGTAAAGGCAGTTTGCATTGAACTCAGATTTATTCCAAAAACACATGGGAGATATATTCTGATAATTTAATTAAGGATTGTTTTGTTACTGAGTACCTTTAAATGGATGACTGAAATATGTACATATGGTCAGCAGTACAGGGGACAGTAGTGGGAAGAAAAGATTTTACAGATCTCTAATACTTCTAAGAAGAACAATTTCTGTGGTATATTGATATTTTTTTTACATGAGCTGCATTAGTTTATGAACTTCAGTTGATGTTTGGTCCAGAACCACTGCAGTCAAGGAAGACTTTCCTGAAGGGCTGCATTCTGCTATTGTGGCAATCAATAGCAGAACTATCTTGGGCTCTTCTCCTGTGCTGTGGGGGAATGGAAAAAGGAATGGAGGAGAAACTGGGTTCTCCTTGGTGGACTACAGGCCGGAGCAAAATATCCTTCAGCCCACATGTTGTCACTGCTGACCTTGCCAAGGAGCTGCTGGCTGGGGATGGCCTTGCTGAGCTCAGTGTTAAAATGGGTGAAAGTTAATGGTCAGTGTTTGCACAGGACAAACACTGGACTGGGTTACTTCTTTCTGCCTTCAGCTGATTGATCTGTGAGTATGCCGTGCAGTGGAGAGCTCTTCAAGAGAGACTCAGAGATTTAGAACTCTGTTGGGGTTATCAGTCTGGCTGTGGGCTGCTGGCCTGAGCAGACACTGTTTCCCACAGGTGTACAGATAAGGTACACCCCTACATATATGGGCAGCGTGTTCATGGGACTTCTGTCACCAGCATGTGCCTAGTGATGATGGAGGCCAGGAAAAGGCCTGGAGCCAGCTTTTCCAGGAGCTGAGGCTGGCTGGAGTGGCACAGTGAGTTGTTTGCAGTACCTTCTACTGAAAGCCCTTTCACAGACAGAACCATCTTGCTCTCTGGTGATGTATATAATCTGTCATAGCTTTCACCCATGTTGGTAGGTCAGTTTTCCTAATGTGCCAGAGGAGTGTGCATTCAGTTCAGAGCTGTCAGTATGGGAGAGACATGGACCTGTTGGAGTGCATCCAGAAGGGGGCTGGAAAAAATGATCTGAGAAATGGAACGCCTTCCCTGCAAAAGGACAGGCTGAGAGAGCTGAGGCTGTTCAGCCTGAAGAATAGAAGGGTCCAGAGAGACGTGATAGTGGTTTTCAGTATCTAAAGGGGGGTTGTAAGAAAGAAGGAAAGAGACTCTTTAGCAGGGTCAGTTGTGATAGGACAACAGGAAATGGTCCCAAACTAAAATAAGGGAGATCTAGATTGGATATAGGAAGCTCTTCTTACAGTCAGGATGGTGAGGTGTTGGCACAGGTTGCCCGGAAAGTTGGTGGATTCATTGTTCCTCAAGACGTACAGTCAGGCTGAATGAGGCTCTGAGCATCCTGATCTGCTGTAGGTGTCCCTGCTCATTGCAGGGGAGTTGTACTGGATGACCTCTAAGAGTTCCTTTCAACTCAAACAATTTTATGAATATATTCTAGATCCTTCAGTCCTAAATTGCAGTTGGTGAGGCATGGGGACACCAAGAGCTGCTACCTCTGTGTGCCTGGGAGGTGCTCACAGGTTTCATCCTACTAAGGATGGGAGCAACATCTGCAGGCAGCTGGGCCTACTGGAAGAAAGACAGGTGTGGCTGGAGATTGGTCTGCCATCTCCAGTGGGAGAAAGACAGGGGAGCTGATGGCTTCATTCATTCTCTAGCAAGTAATGAGGACGCAGGGGAACAGGATGCTTAACACTCAGTGTGAGAGACTTTCAGATCCAGAAAACCCCCCATTTGCTTTCAGGGCTTCCTCTGCAATCAGCATAATTTTCTCATGAGGAGAGGATTTTGCTGTAGAACGAAAGGTTGTGGAATGGAGTGTTTACCAAGTGAAAAATAATTTTATTTATGGACTGGGGGTCTGAGACCTTTTTGGCCCTGATCACCTGTATCTGCCTGGTTTGCATACAGGAGGCAGGTTATTGGATGTTTAAAATGTTGGGTATTTTATAATAATAATAATAACAATCTAAAGATTTTCCCAGCTGTTAAAGGATGCAGTTTTTCTTTCATAGGCCATTATGTATGCAAGACCAATTGGTAAACTGCAATATACTGTTCTGTAATTATTCTCCCCTGTAGCTTTAATGAGGAGATCTGTGCCCAGTTTGATGGGAGAATATTCTGTCGATAGCTACACTGAAAATCAAGACAGGTGTAATCTGCTTACTGTAGTCTATGAATCCTCACCATGTGGCTGTGTTACCTCTAGTGCATGTTTATAGGAAGATGCTTGTAAAAGGATTTAATTTAATGGAATAATGGTAACTGACACTATGAAAATGAAGGGGCTCAAATATTATGGTGAGGAGAGCCATAAATATTAGAGTAGATGATAAAAAAAAAA
>PPHD01029923.1:0-10472 GCA_002909625.1 Bambusicola thoracicus
CCCACATCAATTGAGATGATACACATGGGTAAACACATTTTGTTTATAGCTGAGAAATGCACAGAAGGCACTTTCCAGATTTTGCTCCAGTTCATGAAATCCAGCCACTACAAAACCCCTTCCGACATTAATTAACATTTCTGTATTCCTTAATGAAAGAGTTAAACAAAGGGTTATACAAAATGTGGTGAAAAGACTTCAGCCTTTCGTTGTCAATTTACATGTAAAGAAGCAAGACATTCAAAAATTAGGTGCTCTGTTGGCACTGGAATGATGTGTCATTTCCAGGGATTCTGAACTTGCAGATGAACTTCTTGACACTTAAGTTCTTTGCTAAGAAGCTTTTCCACACAGTAGCTGTACATGTTCTTTCCCTCTCTCACCCATATTCAGTGTTCAATACCATAGTAAGACAGAATATACATGAAATTCATCAAAACAATGAATAAATAAGAAAACTGAATAGATCACAGCAGAGAAAACCAGCAATGACATCTTCAGGCAGATGATACTAAACTGACCGAAAGGTGAATTGAAATATAATTGCTGAATATCAGTTAGAGGATAAGTGAAGGAATTAGTGCAGCGACAACACACAGCAAGCTAGGAGGAAATGAAACTGAAAAGCACTAGGTCAAAGGATGCAACCATTTGAGGAGGCAAAATAACCATTCCTGGTTAATGAAACAAAACAACGTGAAGCAATACAGCTCCAAAATCAGCCTGATCTGAAAACTGCATCTGAAATGAAAAAAAGATTAGGATGCTAAGACTCTGAAATCGGCACCAACTGTGGTCAAGGAAAACATTTTTTTAAGTCAACTGATGCATGAAAGATTAGGAATATAAACTGTTAAAGTCACTGGGCTATCTCAATGCTTTAAGCTCCTCCTTCAATCGGGGCATAAGAAGCATGGAGTAGGAGGTTATTTACACTTCTGGTAGAAATTATACACTTCTATATACTGCTTCTCTGCTTTTCATTAAGACAGCTAAAGCATGCAGAGAACGCTATCTAAATGACGCTACAAATCCTTTCTACAGAAAACCACCTCTTCAATCCATTAAAACTGATCTATTATACAAATCCTTGGAATTTCTTCCCCCTCCCCTCCCTTTTTTTGTTTCTTTTTGTTGTTGTTGTTGTTAGTGTTACCTTCCAAATTCCACAGACTTTTGTGCTAACACCAAATACAAACAGACTGTGAGTGTGCTTAAGAATTCTGGAGAAAGAAGAAACCAAACCAAAACATGACCATTCTAGTATCGAAACAAGCTGTCCCGGCCACAACATCACCAACTGGAACACATCAGCTAGGGGCATGTTTTGTAACCATCCTGGCTACAAAGTTTGGCAAATCAGCCATCCAAAAGGATTAAAGAGGCAGAACACCAGCTCTATTAAACAAGTGAAACAAAGATTTGTTAGGTAACACATACAGCAGGAGCATAAGGGATTACCGAGGTTAATTTACATTATAATTGCAACATTTAATTCCAGAAGCATCACACTAAAATACAGTACACAAAAGGCATACACATTAACGAGACTGAAAACACAGCTTTGATGCTGAAGCCACCTAGTATTGCTCTATCTGGAATGAGAGTCATCAGAAAAGGTAAGAGGAAACCAGAATGCATTAATAGATCAAATACAAATGCAAAGTAACACCAATTCTTGTACAAGAAATTCTAATCAGGCATAACAAAATTCTGCTTTTCATTACCAAAATCCTTTTGCAGCACCACGGCTGCAGTAAGAAAATATTATGCCTCAAAAAGCCACCCGGTTACGTTTCTGAGAAATGCAAGGGTTCCAAATAGGCTAATGCATGTTGCTGCAGAAGAAAATTCAAAGTAATGCGAAAGCCAACAAAATTAAGAGGCCTTTTCTATTCATACTACAGAAGGACTAATAAACTTAACCAGTAGAACACCTGGAAATTGAAAAATTAACAGATGTTTAAGGCAGAAGTGTTTGTGTAAAAACAGTAAATAGAACAAACTGCTAAGCAAGGCCACAAGAGATCAAATAAAGCCCTGAAGGTTGTTCAGCAAAGTGATTTAAATGTCCATAATTCTCCACTAATTCTCTAATTAAGAAGACTTGAATGAAGTTGTGTTATTCATGTTGCGCGTTCCAGTTTAAAACTCCACCATTTCTCCTCCAACTCAATTTCTCTGTCTTTGGTGTACTCTCTACCAACACACACAGAATACAGTTCTCATTGTCATTATAAAAAACCAACTTGGAAAAAATAAATTATGTGCATCTCATGACAAAATGCAAGATCCTGATCTGTTCATGGTCCCGTGATATATTTAGCAGCCTCTGAATAGTAGTTTTAGGTTATTAATTGTATGTGAAGCAGAATCACAATTTGTTGTCCTCATCCCCCAGATCATTTACTAGCTATCTAGTTTGCTTTGGTAGATAAAGCCATCTAATAGTCATGACACACTTGTGTTCAATTCAGGAAGTAATGAAACCTGGACTCCGATAAGTTTAGAATTCATGTATAGACCTTAGTCTGTAAGTGTAACCATGATATGCAGAATTACCACTTGTCCTGTATTGGAAAAAGACATCACATCTGTCATAAAACTAGATAAAACTATGAAACATGGTTGTCAGTTCATGATTAAAATAAAACAGTTATGTAAATTATTTTTAACATTGTGTTAAATATATTCACATGATCACCATAGCTATACGTAATGGCCACTACTGCAATCACACACTATATGTACATAACATATATGCCACAACAGTTTGCAAGTGTTGAGTTTTCACAGACTAGCCAATTTTACCAGACATAAATAATCTTGTACCAATTTTTAGCCGTTTTAAAAGGAATTAAGTGTCCTAGATATATCCATTCCTCTGCAAAATTAAAAAAAAAAAAATCCTAAAAAGTCAGTGCAAATTGAACTTGTTCACCAAGATAGATTCTTATTAAGCTGAAGATAAACAAAGTTTAAGAGATTAAAGGAAGAAACTCAAAGCATTGTCAACTGCCTTTAGCAGAGGTTAAAGAAGATTAGGAGTCAGAAGTCCCGGATCCTATAGCAGAGCCTTCTGTGAATAGCTATGCTGGGGCTGTTGAGGAGGTGGAGGCTGTGGTTGCTGTGGAGGTGCTTGTTGGCTGCCTGCTGTCTGCGGCAGAGGTGTAGATGCTAAGTTATAGTTTGGCACCTGGGACATATTAGTTCCAGCATTCTGATAAGCAGCAACATCGACAGCAGCAGGTGGTGGACTATACACTGAGCCCTGGTTAGAGTAAGTATTTCCAGCAACAGAGCCAACCATTGCACTGAAAAATAAAAGAAAATGAAAACTTAAAAGTCAGTTCAAAAACATTTTACAAACAGAAGGTTATTAACATAACTTTTATTGCTTCTTTAACTGTGCTATATAAACACACATAGAAAAAGCTACCTCCTGGTCTGGACAGCTGCATATTTAAAGTTGTAGACAATAAATATCCCAATTAATACACACTCCTCAGACTTAAACACACCATATACACTAGATCTTGAATTAGACTGAATGTATATTATATTTTAAATGTGCAATATGGAACTCCATCCATTTTCTGTTCCTTACCGTAATAGCCACTTGTAGCTCCCTTATATGAGGAAGCTGTATAAGTTTTACTGAGTATTCTAAGCCCATGCACTTCATTCTCAAAATGAGCAGAATTGTTCCCATGATATTTGAAGCTAGTATGCTGTGATATACACCTTCTCAGAAATAACACAAGACGGAGCAGCAGATGATTTTCATCATTACATATAATCTTTATATATATGTGTGTGTGTGTGTATACATAAATATCTACACATGCATACCCACACACAAAAATGTTTGAAGTTTGTCAGTAATTTTGACAAAACACACACCACCAATAAAAAGCAACAGTGCTACTAATTGCTACTAACTGAAGTAGACTTCAGTTGCAATTAAAATTACACTTCTAAAAGACAAGTTTTCTCCTTTAAATATAATCTGTGGTCTTTGATATTTAAACTGATTTATGCTTAAATAGGAAAATACTTAAAATTACTTTGTGTAAGACGTCTGTGCAGGCTGACCAGGTAGTACTGAGCTGGCAGATGGAGTAACAGTGCCTTGGCTGAGAGAAGAGAGTTGTTCGGGAGGAAGATTATAGCCTTGAATGTGGCCCATCTGTGCACTCCCTGCCACCAAATATGCGTTACCTTGAGGCTGCCCTGGATAAACCTAGAAAGTTAAATAAAGGAATAGTAAGAATAAAATAAAGCAAAATTTTGGTAGTTAAAATCTGACTGAAGAACGTAAGGACATTTTCTTGAACCTTTTACCTACAGGTACTTTAATAAAAGCCGCCAACTGTCTACCATCAGGTACTGCAGTATGAAAAAATCACTAGATTCTCAAAGGACACTATTTACATCGCTGTCCTCACACTGCAGTACCAGAAAGGTCAGACAGTCTACTGGACAGCTTGTATTCCACGTTTTATTTCACTATCACCCATGCTAACTAGAACTACTACCATTGAATGACAATACTGAGTAAGTTGTGTAACAAACAGCAGTCCAAGGAAGAATAGTTTTTGATGCCCAGTCAAGAGTGTATTATTTTTCTATCCTTAGCCAACCTACAATTTCTTGCAAGTAACTGTTGAAAGTGCTATTGTGAAATTGTTTGAGGGCAAAATGAAGTCTTTAGGTCTTATTTTCAATTGAGAATATGGTACAGTTTTGTAACTAGTTAGAGTAGACAGAAGATGTTTCAGCTATATTCTAAATCATGACCACATTTCTAAAACCTACACTTCTGTTCAGTCCTGAATTATGTGGCTGAACAGAAATTACTAAAAGAAACTATGAGGTCTCATGAATAATTGAGTTTGCATAAGTCAATGATAGACGGCCGTTCTATCTTAAGATCCATGAACCTCAGGTGACATTCATAGAGAGTTTATGCAGCAAAGGCAGGAGACTTCTAACTTTTCAGAGCTTTACTCTGGGTCATCTTTATCCCCAAAATCTAGTTTTTCCTTTTAAGCATCCCCAGAAATATGCCCACTAAAAAAACAGTAAAATTATCTAACAAAATTGTGACATGATTGCTTGTAGCATATGGATAGAAGTCAAAGATTTCCCTAATGACACTGGAAAAACACATCTTTTTTTAAAAAAACACTGAAAGTTGGTACATATTTGTAGGAAGCTACGAGAAATAAATTTGCTTCCACATTTATGTAATACTTCATGAGTATTAATGAGTTGGCTTAAAGTTTTTTCATTTTACTCACTCAAAAAGAAAGTACATTATTGAAGAAACAGCTCGAGATGTTAAATATTCCTGCAAACTGGAAATACAGCGAACGTGAAACAGATTACGAAACAAAAAGCAAACTAAAGAAGGGATTGGTTTTAAGATAGAGTGGAGATATTCTGAAGCAGGAATGGCACTCCTTTGGTTTTATGCTTTCTTTGGCCAACTATGTAAAGGCCAAGTCAGCTTTAATTTTTCAGCTATTTATTTTTATGCATTACTTTTTCCTTGACCAAAATTATTTGAGCAGTAAAGAACTAGAATTGTTAAAACTGGCAAAAGGAATATCTCTAAAGCTTGAAGCTGAAAACACAATATTCTAGTCTTATAACATGTAGAGAAAAAGGACTTCTTGTTCACTGAGAATATTTCTAAGGGAGCAAGATGATTTTATTAATGCAGTGTAGATCATACACAAGTTTCCAACTCCTGGGATGGAAGAGACAGTAGCAGCAGCAGGGCAAAAACAGGAAATACATAACTCTTTGCAACCAACACATCTCACCATACTTCATATAGAACTTGCAGTTTCAAAATCAACCAATTTTCAGTATATATTTATTCCAGTAATGTACATAAGTATATTGCAAATAAAACACTTGAGTAAAATTTTGGCAAATCAAATGCAGCTTAGTATATGCTTGATAATGTCAACAGCTATTAAAGCTTATGTACATACCTGAGAGCCAGAAACACCCGATGACTGCATATAATACTGTTGGTTTTGTAGCTTTGCATACATAGAATACATTGGGTCTTCGTTCATCAACTTGTTATACAAAGAAAGAGCCTCCATTGCTTTAACATTGAGCTCTGAAAGTTCTGAGTGTTTCCTAGAAAATAAATAATACGGTTTATTCTACAGTTCAGATATCTTCAATACAGAACAGACAATATAGGGCAACTTTCACAAGGGGAGATAAGCATTATACTCCTGCTGCCTGTGATGTCTGCTAAGTGCCATAATGTCAAATGACAGAATACTATAACATACAGGGAAAAGAAATCCTTAAGACCTCCTCACAGCTACCAGTAAATACACCTATTTTCTTTGCAAGTATTCAAAGAAATGATTAGAATTATCACTGAGTAGCAACACTCCTATTTCTAAGAATGAGTCTTGAGTCAAAACACATATGTACTTTTTTTTTACCTGTCTATATCTTTTAATTTTTCATCTATGAGGGGTCCCATCTGGTGGCACATTGCTAGAAAAGAAGAACATTAAAATATCATCAGAGTAATAAAGATTTCTATGCAGCCACTAAGAAAGTAGCTTTAAGAAAATTAGCAGATAGAAATGTGTAGGTGAAAATCAAAAAGAAAAAAAAAAGAAAAAAAAAAGGAAAGAAAAATTAAAATTAGTGCAATAATCAATTAACAGTACCACAAAGAGATCATCTATGAAAACAATTAAGGGGAAAACAGATAGCAATGGTTCAAATCCTGCACAAAGACAAAGCACATTGCTCTCGCACTGGAATCCTAACTGGGTGAGGGAGATCCTGTCAAGTAAGGTTTTTTCAAACCACTAAGACATTACATGTAAAAAACCAACACGAAGAAGAATCTATCAGAATTAGAATGGAAGAACATTAAAAAAAAAGAATGCAAAGCACAATTAGCTAAGCGAAAGACAGATTTGGTCAAATGTAAAGTAAATAGGAAAGGTAGCTGAAATGGGATACTACTGCTGTACCCTACTTTATAATGCAAAACTTGCCCTCCTCTCCAAGCAATGACCTATTTACTAACTGGGAGGTGTGCTCAATAAGCAATAGCTCAGTCTTATTTGGTGAATAAATAAGACTGCAGAAAAGCAAACAAAAATTACAAAATATCAAAATCCTGAATATCCAGTAACAACAACTTTTTCCGGGTTCAAGAGTCAAGTGAGGTTGGTAAGATGATGTTGAATTTCCCTTATGAAGTTGGCGAAACCAACAATGGCAATTTTGGCTTCAGATGGAGGAATCACTTCTGCAATTTCACGCTTCAAACTGAAAATGCATGTAAAAGATCTCCTGAGCAGAACAAAGATGTCAGACAGATCAGGATCAGCTGGTAAACTTAAACAGTTAGTAAGAACTTAGAGAGTATCCTGTTTTATTCACAGTTGAAAAATCTACGTGCAAAATGCAGAGTCATGCTTTAGACATTTAGATTCATTCAGAATACACTATTTTCTTAACAAAGTTTGCTCCTATCTGGATTGTAAATTTAAGCCAATGTTTTGTTCCGCAGTGGGTAAGTTTCTTTACTTCCCTCTCCAAACTTCCCCTTCTAAGGCTTCTGCTGCATTTATCAACCCAGGCAGAATAGTCTGTAATGCCACTTTGAGAGGTATTCTAAATAAATCTGAGTGTAAAGGACTAGTCTAAGATATCTGTAGTACTCTATAAGGTATTTCTTAACAACCAGTCCAACAGAAACGTGAACACAAGTGAAAAGCAAGTAGGACACCCAGAGGTCTATTCTAAGTCCCAGCAGTATTCCTCTCATGGAGTCTTCCTTACATTCCTTTTGCAACTCAAGCTGTGCTAATCCATGAGGGAAAAAACAACTGAGAATACTGAATTAAGTATTCCTGAGTCTTGAAAAGTGAAAAAAGCTCTAATGCAGTTTCACTGCAAGAAGAAATGGGCTTTCTTTAAATGAAAATTTTGCACTTTGGTCTCTCAGATGTGGGAAATAGGATGGAAGATGACAGTTTAGGCTCAAGCAGTTTCTTCATGCAGGATTGTGGTGTGCATATGAAGTAGTTTCAGCTAAGTTTTGATTTATTTTGATGTGGGTATTTACTGAAGACAAAAATAACAAAACTGAGATTCTCTTACCCTCAAGATGAAGTAATTCTGGGAGGTCTGGCTGGTCATCAGTTGGATCCGCACTTTGCAACATCTGCAGGAGCTGGTCCATTTTATCCTAGAACATAAGTTGTGTAATTAGTGTGGAGGGGACAGGGAAGAGTTAGCACTTTCAGCTTTAAGAAAATACAAATCACATATGCTACTTTACAGGAAAGAAGATGTTTGAATAAGGCAGAGCAGAATGATTAAAAACAAATGTTAGTAACAAGTGTGATGTGCGGCATAACCCTTAAATTCTGAAGTCCTCCTGAACGGTATTTTCAGAACAGTTTCTATGCTTCTCTACTTATTACATATGCAACACTACCACCTAGTGGGATTAGTGCAAGTGTTTCGACAGAAAACAGTACTTTTAATAGAGACATGGATACTTCAACTACATTCACTGGAAAAAAAAAACACACATTTTGTTTGTGCATGCTGCCCATAAGCACATAAACGGTGCCATTATTAATATATATTAAAGGGTTTTTTTTAAGATGATATTCAGAGGGGCTGTATGGTTTAATTACAGAATTTTACATTGCTGATTAACCAGTTTAAATGCAAACAATGTATATAAATGCCAAGGGGAAAAAATTACGATGCATGAACTCTTTGAAAAGCATATCTTGCTGTGAACTGTAGCATTTAACCAGCCATTACTTATAAATAATTAGTAATTACTTCTTAGCTGAGTGTATCAAATAAATAGCCTTTATCGGGGCAGTTACACATGCAGTATCATAAAGGAAACTAAAATCATGCTTTTCCTCTAAACTCTGGGAATGGTGGCAAGAAGCCAAATTAACTATTTCCTTAAAAGATTCTACTATGGGATGTTTAAATATAAACCAAAATGGAATCAAAGAAGACAAAGATGGAAGGCATCTCAACACCCCCAAGGCCCAAGATAAGCCATTTCTGCACATTACAAACTTACAGATACCTCTTAGGAGGAAAATTGTTTGAGAAAGGGATAGATGAAACAGTAGATAAATACAATATTAGAAAGGCAGTAACTAAATTTTCATTTCACAAAACAATGACAGAACAGTTGAGAAAGAGCTGGAAGGTCATGGGAGAAAGAGGGAAAAATTCTGAACAGATCTCTCTCCATTGGAGAGAGAAAAAGGTGGGGAAAAACAGCCTGGACTGAGGGCTCCTGGGTACTCTGCAGAATCACTGAGCTGAGATCGTGTACATCTTAATAAGTATTACTTAGAATAACAAAAAGTTCACAGTTTTCAGAGAAGGAAAAAGACCTTTCAGAGTTGGGGAAGACAGTGGTGGTTATATTGGAAATAAATCTAAGGCAGCATTTAAAATGGGTGTATCTGAGGTTTCCTGAAGTACTTAAAGCACAACTTTAGAACAAATGCATCACTCCACACCAAGCACTGAGTTTGCATGTAAGCAGCCACACAGTCCTGAAGCAGGGCCCTGAATTGAACAAAGTCTCCAAATTCAGCTTCATAAATTCCTAAGACCTTCAGTATACATTAGCATACAAGAGCACTGCAGAAAATCAACTTTTCCCACCCACTCTTTTTGGCTACATTCTCTTGATAGTCCAAATTGCTTTTGAGATACAGGATGAAAGGGTTAAACATCACGTGTTTAAGTGTAACAGATGTTGAAAAATCGGTACTTGTTTCACACTTACTTCATCAATATAAACTGGTTCAGGCTCAGGTTCTATTGTTTCTACTTGAACTTCATCACTGAACTGCACTGTTTTCTTCTCAGTTTTCACTGTAAGATAAATAGGCAGCTCTTATTTTATAAAATAAACAGAACAAGGACAATGTTACAGAGCTAACATGTTACATTTGCAGATCATTGCATTTGAAACTGTGAAAAACATAGAAATTATTTTGACATTTGAAGGACAAAAATATTTTCATACACAAACCCATCTACAAAAAAAAAATAATCATCATCATAATCAATTCATACAAGGTCAACGGAAGCACATTTTAGAAAGTAAATGCTTTTACTGTAGTCTCCCTCTGTGCAACACTTATTAGTAAGCCATCAAGACAACACACGAGGAGAGAGAGATTGGAAGAAATAGGGCTTACGGGTTAAACTTAAGACAAAACTGGGAAAATCATCTACAGCAAATCAGTTTCCTTTTTCCCAAAGTAAGGAATAGAACTGAAAGTTGTCAAATTTCCTTCTCAGTCAAATAATACTAACAGGCCAGAGGCCTTCAGCTTTTCCTTAAGTGAATATTCACCATTGAAACCAGGCAGAAAGATAAATTGGGAATAAATGACTAGTTTCTTGTTGGG
>PPHD01029925.1:0-10472 GCA_002909625.1 Bambusicola thoracicus
GAGCTCTGTAGTGTCTCTGTGGCAACAAGGCTCTGTGGCTCAGCCCCCAGCAGAATTAGCAGCCTCAGAAGTAACTGCTGGTGTAGACCTGGGTCTTTTTGCTAGCTGCTCTGTGGAGCTGTGAGCCTACATGTGTTGCCTTTTGGGTCTGGTGCAGGGAGTGTTGATAGGAATAACTTCTTAGAGAGGAAACCTGGAGTTTCAATGAGCAGTGCCCTTCCTCTGCCTGTTAAAGTGCCAATGGGTGACCATGCACCATAGGGGAAAAGTCTAAAAGCAGCCCTAAACAATTCCTTCCTTTCAGGGTTTTCCTTCTTAATATCTGCAAGCACTTTTCTGGGCTATCGCTCAGGAGGCCAGCAGCACTTCTGACCATTAGAAGGTGATGCTAGTGGGAGGCGTTGCAAGGAAGCAGCTTTCCACATGTTTATAAGACTTCTAAAAAGCATTTTTCACAACTAGCAGAAGCAAAGTTCTGCTTTGTAGCTGGGGTTGGGTGCTATTTTTACGCTTTTGCCTTTTTTGGTTGCTGTCAACTTCCTGGCTTTCTGCTGCTGGTTGGTCTGCCTGAGAACATTAAAAATTGCTTTCATTTCTTATACTACTAGTAGCACTGTACAGTGAATTTCCCTCTCCACGTAAGGATTTACAGTTCATTTCAGTGTGCTGAGAAGATTTTTGCCTCTCTCCTCCTTTCTCCTGATCTTTTCTCTCATGTTCTTTCTTCCTCTCTCCCACTTTTCTGCTCCTCCATCAAAAAGCCTACAGATGGCACAACCACCACTACACCCCAGGTATTCCCACTGCTCTATCCTCTTCAGTGATCATTCGCCATTTGAGATGTGGTGAATAAAACGGATGCCTTGTCAGGAAGAAAATGCATATTTCCAAAGGCCTCATAGGAAGAGATACACAATACCAGCCCTAAGAGTCTTTCAGGCTTGCCTGCCCCATGCTTGCATTTCACATGTAGTGCAAACACTGCTTTCATTTACTGCCTCCACAGATTTAGCCTCGATCTCCGTTCTGCCCCTCTCCAACAGCTGCATTTCCCCAGGAGGCTTTGTTTGGAGGCCTACGTTCTGTGAGCTTTTAAAGTCCACTGTACAACAGAAGGGTATAGCATCACATGAGAACCACCGATGGCACTGCTCCCTTTTGGGGTGCTACAAAGACAGTAATGTGGCAATCTGAGATGTCAGATGTTCTTTTTTTTTCTCCATAAACCTTTATGACCAGTTTGTAGACAAGGTGTTGGTCACATCCACAACACCTTGATTTGAGATAAGGGCAGTAGGTGAATTGAGCTAATGAACAGTTAAATCTACTTATTTTCAGCTATTTTCTTTCAAGTTAGGGCAGATGAGCCTGGTCTTTATCCTCAGCTCTTGAATACAGACCAGTGGAAGCATTGGTGTATGAGGGAGGGCTTACAGTTGAAGCTGCAGTGCTTTCTACTGCTCTCTCTTTGCTGCCTATCCAAGCTCTTGCATTTTTCAAATATTGACACAGCTGCAAAGTGTTCTCGCTGGAGCTGGGCTTGCATGCTACGTTTGAAGCATGTGCCCTCTGTCACAGCACAACTGGGAGAGATGGGGGAGGAGCAGAGGGAAGGGAAAGGAAGAAGCCAGGCTCCTATTGCTTGGTCTACTGACCTGTAACACCTTTCTTTATTCTGAAATAATTGGAGAGAACAACCGGGACCAGTTATGAAGTGGTCATGAGAGAAACACTGTTGTATAAATGATTCACCTAGTGCTTGATCTGAGTATGTAGATGCAGGCCTGTGCTACGCTGCACATAGTGGACTAAGCCTAAGGAGCCTGTAGATGGCTCCCCCTGGGCACCTCGTGATGATGCCACCACCACGTCCCTGACTCCATCCTAGAACAGCATGTTCTCACGTGAACATCCTTTTGTTTGACAATAAAGTGATGAATAGAGTTATTTACTTCTAAGGAAATCCTATCAAAACCCTAAACACTGTGATGCTGGTGGAGCCACGCTGCTTGCTGCTGTGCTGCGTAGGTTGCTGTGCTCTGTAGGCAGCGTGTTGTCTATAAGCAGCAGGTACAGGACAAAACCTGGGACAATTAATTATGATCAAAGAGAAGGGACCTCCTGAATAACCTCATCATACAACCTTAGTGTGAGATGACAACCAAGGAGAATAGCAAATCATGGCTGAAACTGGCAAAAAATACCAGCATCTGAAGGAAACTAAAATTATCTAATGCTATCTCCCTTTGCCTTCTAATATTATCTCCAACAAGTGGCATTTTAATCAATGCCTTATGAACTGTGGTTGCCTTTCTTACTGGGATCCACGATGAACACTTGCACAGGGATGTGCGTATCCATCACTCATCACTCCAACCAAGGGCGTGGGTGATACTCACATCCACACGGGCTTGCTCAGTAATACTCTGGTGGAAGCAGCTCTGATGTCACTTGTCCCAGCTGCACATGAAACCAAACCCAAATAATCAAACAGAGAGTAAAGAAAGTGTCTTTGCTGTTATCTTCTTCAATTTTGACAGCTGAGAAAGTCCCTCTGGTTGCCTGCTAAGCTTAGAGAAATGTGTCCCTGTTTTTGCCTTCTCACACAGTGTAGAGCAGTAGTGACTGCTGTGTGGGATGGCAGAGTCTTTGATTTCACCACTTCCCAAACCCTTGTTGGTGCACTGATACCTTATTCCCATCAGTGCAGGCCCTGCCTGTGTGCTTCTGAATGTCGAATCCCTTCTGCTGAGTAACATGGGGTGTTCCTAGGGTTGTGGCTAATCTTATGCACACACACCCAGGTCAGTCTGGCTTTTCCCAAAGGTGTCTTTCCAAAATCCAGGTGTGGTGGGTGAGAGTAGGGATACTCCTGTTAGATGAGGGCGGGAGCCTCCGCAAATGCTCTTTGTACCAGCGGCCACAGAGTCATTCCTGAGCCACCCTAATGCTAATATTTGCACTACTTCTATGGAGATAAACATTACAGTTGTATCTGCTGCATGGAGGCACAGCACAAAACATGCTCTCTGCTGGGAAAAACCACTTTTGTGCCCTGTGGCAGCTTCTGAGCCTACTCCAACCCTGCCCCATTTTCTGCTGTTTTCTCACCATTCCAACTATCTGCACGTAGAAATCATTACAGAATTCCCAGCTCTGGTAGTTCAGCTCTTAACTTGCTTGTTAACTGATGTTGTGGCACCCGTATAACTCCTGCCTGCCTGTTCCCGCCAGCCCTTGTTTTTCTGCCTGTTTCTGGTGTGCTTGCTGCTTGCTTGGCAAAGTTTCTGTTTCCTTCTGGATGTACTGTAATATGTCCCACTGGCATGGGAAGAGAAGGGAGAGACCAAACTTCAAACTGTTTCACCCTCCTCCATCCCACTGGGAATTACATTGCCACGGGAAGTATACACCGAGGATGGCATTACTGACCTAACTGGGAGGAAAATTGAACATCCATAGAGGCTGCAGCCAGCACCCCTTCTGCTACTTGGCACGGGTGAGGGAGATGGAGGAAACTCAAACTGTGTGTTCCGATGCCAAAATATCAGAGTGAGCCTGCTGATAACTGTGGGGAGAGAAGACAACGGGACTCTAAGGGGAAAAGGGATGAAACTTGCAACAAAAAACAGGACTGGGAACGGCTAAGGAGGTCTCAAAGTCTTGCTACATGTGAGGCTGCTAGAGGACAGCATCCAAGAAGAACTTGCAGCGGGGAACCAAGACAGCATGATGGGGAGGCAGCAGTCACTCCAAGAGCTGCGGGAGAGCAGGATGACACAGGGAGCAGCAGCAAGCTGCTTGGGTCAGGGCAGCTGGCAAAGACCTCTCTACTGGCCCAAGATCTCCCTATGCCCTGGGGCAAACTTATCCTCTTAATCCTCATGTCATGTTATGAATTGGGATGGTAATTTTAGTCTGGAGCGTGGCAGGGTGTCCAAAGACATTCAATTTGGTTTCCACTAATTAAGAAAATGAAGATGCCCCAAAGGGAGGGAAAGATGCCAAGAGAGAAGGGATAAGAGGAGCCCAGTCCCGCTGTCCCTGACACACCATGACCTCTGGAGTCCTGTTTCTTCATTCTGGTTTAATATTAACCCAGCAGGGCTGTGACTCCACTTATTCTGCTCCCTTTGCGTTTCCTCTGCAGCCAGGGCTGTACAGGATGGCGCACAGCAAAACCACTATGCTGCAGGGCCTGCTCCTTTTCAGCCTTCTCCACCTCACCTTGAGCCATGACGGAGGTAAGAACACAGGGAGATGGGCAGTACCAGTGGGTGATTAAGGAAGGAAGATGGGCTTAACTCCTTCCAGTGGTAAAACCTGTGGAAGGTTTTCCAGGTAATGCGGGAGGAGATTCTAAAAGCCTTTAGCTGGGAGCGAAAGGGTGCAGAGAGCAGTGAGCATACTGCTTCCCTGCCCAGGAGGATGCAGCGGCACCCAGCAGCTGGCAGGAAAAGCTGGTGACAACAGCTCAGTGGATTTCACGAGTCACCTGACTGATGGTGGAGAAGGAGAATGTGGCTCAGAACAAGACCCTGCGCGGCACAGCTGTGGGTCTTGTTAGTTCCTTAGCCTACTGGCTGCAACCCTGCATTGCCTCTCCAGCTATCCTTTATCTAAAGTTTAGGTCATACACAGTAGGCAGCCTTCCTGCTTACTGCTCCTTTTCTTTTACTAGAGCTTCTACTTCATCCACTTGTTCTTAATACGAGTTCAGGTCCTTTCTAACCCACTGCGGTGTGGGGCAAGACCTGACACAGGTCGCAGATCAGGGCCTGTGAAGATGAAGACTGAATTTATCTATGCCTATTGCAGTAGTCTGGAATTGGCAAGACAGAAATTCAGTGCTTGGCAAACAGCAGTACAAGCTCCAAGCAAACAAGCAAATTAGCAGAGCAGCTTTGCCAAGGATAGCAGAAGATTCTTGTCACTTCTGTGACCTGGACGAAGCCAATCCTGACAGATGAATTATAGTGAGACTGTTCTGATCATCAGCTGTGGATCTCAAAGGTCCTTGACAAGGCTTCCCTTCTCTGTACGGTGAAGTGGGGAGGCTGGGCTGTGGGAGTTACACCAGCTGAGTGAAAACTTCAAGAGGAGACACAGGGACCCTCCCACCATGAGCATCCCTTTGACTGGCAGTGTTCTGACTCGGTAGTTTTCCTGGAAAAGGGGCAGGCACTGTCACTGCTCAAGCGCCCACGACGTGCCAACAAGGGATTTCTGGAAGAGATGATTAAAGGAAACCTGGAGCGAGAGTGCCTGGAGGAGATATGCAGTTACGAGGAGGCCTTTGAAGCCCTTGAATCCACTGTTGACACGGTACGTCACAGGTCACACTGGTGTCCTGCAGCTAGCTCCTGCAGTGAGACCTGTGGGTCACACACAGCCAGGGACCGGGGTCTTAACACACAATTTGGTGCTACAGAGGCAAAGCTGTTGTGCCTGTCACCCAGGGAGACACTCGATATCTTTAGGGAAATTCCCTCCTAGAGCCACTCCTGGAAGTGCACTGCAAATCTCAAATTCTTTTTCCTCCCTCTCTATTTCAAGTGTGAGGTGAAATAAAAGAGAGCCTTCCCTCAGCCACTAGATAAGAATTCCATCTTCATCTAGTTCAGTATGGTGCCACACACATTTGAAGGGCCGCGGTCCCAGACGCTCAAAGAACAGCTGACTTAGCAAACAAGTGCAGATGCCTCAAGCCCCTTTGAGCTGAAACTCTGGCACAGTGTATCCATTTCGTGGCTTCCAGACTCACTCACTGAGCTAACTTTCTTTTCTCCATCCTGTTGTAAAATACTCCTAGCCCCAAGGCCAGTATCAGTGATAACTCCACACCTCAGTATAAAGTAACAAACATTACCAGTCAGGAATTTAAGCCAGAATGACACAAGCTTGACAAAATATCTCTAAAGCAATCACTCTTAGGCTGCACAGAAGAGATGCAGATGTGAAGAATTGAGCAATACTTGCATATGACCTTTAGAAATTCCACATTAAATTCTTTGGGCTTCTGTGCTGCAGTACTTCCTCTGCAGGTTGATGAGGAAGAACTGCTGTAAGCATCTCTGGTGTTTTTTTAGAAGCGATTGTAGCCCCCTCTGTTAGTCTCATTAGTTGCAAATCCACAGCATTGTGGATTACACAAGAGTCTCTCCTGTAATGATCTTGATTAACAGCCAAACAAGGAGAACAAATGTTTCTGCACATAACCAATTCTCTGTGTTTGCATCTCCATGTTTGTTAGAAGCAATAAGAACCATTGGTGCATCCTGCCTGTTCTAGGTCAACATAGAGAAGACAAAGACAAGGTGGAAGCTCAGGATAGATTAACAATCAAAATGACTTTCAGAAGGTGGTGCAGAAACCTGCAGACATTAGGTTAATTTGCCACAGGAACTTTGCCATATTATGGTATTGTGTTTTGCTAGCATGGGGCACAAAGCAAAGCAAAGCAAAATACTTGCCTATCAGAGCAGAGCTGAGAAATGACTCGAATCCTGAGTCTGATGAGTGGGAATGTGGTTTTATATCAGACTTTCTGCTTTGTTAGATCCCCTGGTATTTAAAACAAACAGAGCTAGTTTAGTTTGCTCCATTTGCTGCATTGAGACATTCTGCTTGTTTGAATTGCAGCAGCCAAAGGCTGATGTACTGCATCTCTACTCCTTGATATTTATGGTGGGTTTTCGTTTTTGTTTTCTGTTTTTACAGGACACATTTTGGGCAAAATACCAAGGTAGGTTGCTTCACGTTCCTCAGTAACCTATCCTGGAGAAATGGCTCCCTACCCTCATGAGAGAGCTCACTCTCCAGGAAAAAGCACTTGTGTCTTGTCCCAAAACGATAAACTGGTTCAAACCATGATGCTTATTTAGATTCTTTCATATAACGTGCTTCTTTCTTCTTATTTTGAAAGCGTGTCAGGGCATAAAAATGCCTAGGACAACTCTGGATGCTTGTCTAGAAGGTAAGAAATTCATGTGGACCTTAAGCTCCCAAATACATTGAGTGCCAGGAATTTGCTTCCTGCAGATCTTGGAAGGAAAAACAAAAGTAATCTGAAGATAGCAAGATCATTTAACTAGAAAGAAAAATAACATGAGGGGAGCTTTAAATTCCTTTCTTTTTCTTTATTTCCTCACTATCTATTTTACAAACTGCCTAACTCCTCCATGGAAATAGCATAGGGTAGATACCCTTTTCCCCATGACAAAGTAACGTGGCCTTGAGTACAGCTCTGGGTTAGACTGGCCTCTCAGAACCGCTCTGGCCTGTGCCTTATAGCCAAAGCAAAGCACTGAGCCTCAGGGAGAGCGCCCTCTGATGATGCAGAGCAAGTTTAAGCGATGTGTTCTTCCCATCTTACAAAAAGAATGCCTATGCTTGTGCAGGCTCATGCACATCCAAAAAGTTCAAGGGATCTGTGGTGCTTCTGACACTGGAAAATGTAACATTCATTTCCAGTGACCCAGGCTCACCTGTTTTGGGATTTTGACAGGTAACTGTGCTGTTAATCTGGGCCAGAACTACCGGGGGAAAATTAACTACACCAAATCAGGCATTGAATGTCAAGTGTGGACAAGCAAATATCCACATATACCTAAGTAAGTTCATCTCTTGCTTTCCCTTAAAGGGTTCTCCAGGGTGTCTTTCCTTCCAAGCCTAACCACCTTTTCCTCACAGATTTAACGCCTCCATTTATCCTGACCTCACTGAGAACTACTGCAGGAACCCGGACAACAACTCAGAAGGCCCATGGTGCTACACACGAGACCCAACAGTGGAACGGGAAGAGTGCCCCATTCCAGTATGTGGTATGTCTCAACACTACTTTCCTCATCAAGGAACTCAGCAGTAAGACTGACACTAAGAAAGGGAAAAGAATTAATGAAGAAGATGCTTATACAATAGAGGATACGTGGAATAGAGGACCTGTGCCTTAAAAACTAAAAGGGGATGGGAAGGAAATGTCTATGAGTTGCCCATAAATTCCCATACCAAAAATAACATCCGGCACTATAACTTTGTTAAGGGTCACTGCTCACAAGGTAGCACAGCAGAGGCTCTCGAATAGAAATGGATGCCCCATGGAATTCTGTGCTTTAATAAACTGGTTCTAGTACTATTTGCTAACAGTAGTATTTTCTAGGACAAAGCTATGGATTAAATCACAACTTTCTGCCTTTCCAGGTCAAGAAAGAACAACAGTTGAGTTCACTCCACGGGTCAAACCATCAACCACAGTGCAGCCTTGTGAAACAGAGAAAGGCATGCTTTATACAGGGACGCTTTCAGTCACTGTATCTGGGGCTAGGTGCCTGCCGTGGGCCTCAGAGAAGGCCAGAGCATTGCTCAAAGACAAAACCATTAACCCAGAGGTGAAGCTGCTGGAGAATTACTGTCGGAACCCTGATGCAGATGAGGAGGGTGTCTGGTGTGTAATAGATGAACCACCATACTTTGAATACTGTGACCTGCATTACTGCGGTAAGAAGCCTTCATTGGTTTGAGTAAGCACACTTGTCAGGGAGTGGAAAAAGCAAACAAAACAACAAAACATGACTAGATTACTATGAGTCACGCACATGAAAGTCCTAGTTGTCCAAATAGCACATGTACTAGTCTACCATACCTGTATAGAGAGCCATTACCTCTCAGGTGTACTCTTCTCTCTAAAGCCTCACACTGATGGATGATGAACATGAAAAGTAGGAATGGTTTCAAAACATCATTCCTTCATTGTTCCTACTGCGTGTGGAAATGAACATCTACACTGACTTAAATGTAGAATCCGCAGCAGTAGGCTTGTTACCACATTCATCTTTTTGTCTCTCTCAGACAGTTCGCTCGAGGATGAGGATGAACAGGTGGAAGAAATAGCGGGACGTACCGTCTTTCAAGAGTTCAAAACCTTCTTCGATGAAAAAACTTTTGGTGAAGGTGAAGCAGGTGAGCAGAAAGTTTGTAGAGAATTTGCAGTTTCTTCTGTCAGAGCACTCATCGCTTCTGAAACACCAGCTTATCAACTGCTGCCAAAAGCAGGGGGTGGGAGACACTTGTCTTAACAGGGAAGCTACTGAACTTCTGCTGCAGAAGTCAAACTCTAGTTACAATTTCAGAGCTAATAAGCACTCTCTTCATAGGCGCTTCCAACTTAGCATGCTGACTTCAGATTAAATTGTGCTGCCGTGAAGCAGGCAGAGTAATGAAAACAGACTGCCTATTTTTTTAGACTGTGGAACTCGCCCTTTATTCGAAAAGAAACAGATAACAGACCAAAGTGAGAAGGAGCTGATGGACTCCTACATGGGAGGCAGAGTTGTACATGGGAATGATGCAGAAGTTGGAAGCGCTCCCTGGTAAGTATCACCTCCCTTCCCTTCCCACCCCCTTCACACAGGGGGAAATAAAAGGGCAATGTGCCAGTTAGTATGTAAATGGTTGACAAGGCAGTAGAAGAATAGCTGGAAATAAATTTCTCTTGAGCTAAGTATACAAGCATCAGGGAAAGAGGGAAACCAAGAGTGCTGGTGTGGCTCATGGTTCCAGCTTTGCTGGAACAGACAGGATAAGAAATCTTTGCAAGTGAAGGAAATAAGGCAAATTGTCTATTACATAAGTTATATATCTCCAGTGTAGATATATTTTCAATAAAGCCACCTGTCTTTTTAGCAATACAGCACAATGTGTTTCCATGCTTACTGCAAATCCCACTCTCCTTGCATAACACCAAGACACATGCATCTGGCCAAGACTTCAATCCTAAGCATTCCTCTTTCCTTGTGTCTAAGGCAGGTGATGCTCTACAAAAAGAGTCCTCAAGAGCTGCTGTGTGGTGCCAGCCTCATCAGTAACAGCTGGATCCTGACTGCTGCTCATTGCCTTCTTTATCCACCCTGGGACAAGAACTTAACTACAAACGACATCTTGGTGCGGATTGGCAAGCATTTCAGGGCAAAGTAAGAGCCTAGAGTAAGCGAGAGTGAACTAGCTTTGCCCTTGAAGGGGTGAGATATAATGAGGTTCAGATAAAAATCAGCATCCAAGGAAGTATACAGAAGTACGCAAACTAATGGCAAAGGCCTCCCAATAGTGGGGTTTAATGGAGCTATATTTGCTGTGCTTGCTGATCCCAAAGGTTGACATGAGAGGGAGAGCATAACCATGGAGAGTTTAAAAGGTGCACTCCGTTGTCAAGAGGGAACAAAACACCTGAGAAAGTCATCAGCCCCCAGAGACTCACTTGCTACTGTACAGTGAGTTCTTTCCTTTACAATTATTTCAGATATGAAAGGAATAAAGAGAAAATTGTTCTGTTGGATAAAATCATCATCCATCCCAAGTACAACTGGAAAGAGAATATGGACCGAGATATTGCACTCCTGCACCTGAAGCGACCGGTCATCTTCAGCGACTACATCCATCCTGTCTGCTTGCCTACCAAGGAGCTTGTGCAGAGGTGA
>PPHD01029926.1:0-10472 GCA_002909625.1 Bambusicola thoracicus
TGCTTTGTGTATACCCATGCAAATGATTTCCTAAGCATGATTTGCATGTAGCCCTGTCGGCAAAAACATGACCAGTGCTCCCATGATGTGGTGCTGCCTGCACATTGCTGGGTAGGAGTGGATATGAATACAGATGGGATAGGGATAGGAATTGGGATAGGGATAGGGATAGAGATTGGGATAGGGAGAGTGATAGGGGTAGGGATTGGGATTGGGGTGGGGTTGGGGATAGGGACAGGGATTGGGATAGGAATTGGGATGATGGTTGGAAATAGGATTGGAATTAATTATAGGGATATGGATGAGGATGGGGATAGGGATGGGGTTAGAGATGAGGAAGGGGGTAGGGATGGGGATAGGGGTAAGGATGAGGATGAACATGAGGATGGAGATAGGAATGGGGACAAGGATAGGAATAGGGACAGGAATAGGGATAGGATTAGGAATAGGGATGCATCCTGCCTCGTAGGAGCCAGATTTCAGGGCTGGCCAGTACTGCACACTGGGAGACTTGAGGTAGGGTGGGCAGGAGGAGGAGGATGCTGAGAAAAGAAGCATGTAGGAGTTGCACTGAAAAAAATGGAGCGAGAGGAAAAAAGAAGATTGAGAGAGCAAATGGAGGAGGTAGGAAGAAAATCAATTGATGATCGTGTTCTTAAGTGCGGTGGAGGAGGAAGAGAGAGCAAGGAGATGAAAATGGTTGCTGACATGAAGAGTGCGGACAGATTGCAGTGAGGATAGGCTCTTTCATACTATTTAGAGAAAAACTGAACTACAGAGTCAAAGAACATTCTTAACATAGGAGGGATGAAGACAGGCGGGGAAACTGGAGTGTCCAAGAATGGCAAAGTGGAGGCATGGCTGAGCAACAACCACTAAGCATTCGTTTCCTCATTAGGCAAAAAAAGTCTTCTAAAACGTAATGCCAAGTATATAAAAAGTAGAATGAATGCAGGAAATAAAGACAACAGAACAGGGCTGAGAGATGAAAAAGGAAGATCAGATGCTACCGATCATAATTGCATGTTAGTCTGATTTTTTTTGACAGTTCTTAAATTGTTCACTTTATTAAAGGGAACATGGTACTCAGTTCTGCTGCTTTGAAGCAGCATTTGATCTTTCCCTGTGCAAATGCTCATACAGAAAATAACCCTATGGGCATAACCTCTTTAGGCTTACGTTATCTCCATTTAAACTCAATGGAAGAGGGATTAGCTAATTAATATCATGATAATAATAATAAGAAGAAAGATGCTACTTGCCTATGAAAATGTGCTCGCATTTTAACTAGTCAAATTATATAACTGCTTCAGCTAGCATAGCAGATTTCAGATTTAACCACGTTTCCTGTTTTGAGCATTTGAGATTCACTTCTAAACATGTAAGATGCACCTCTCTATAAATTGTCACTAACTGAAATCACTGTTTAGCATCACAAATGGCATAGCATAATCAGCAGGATGTGAAAGTTCTCTTTCACAGCGTCTGCTCTCGGGATGCCTGCGCCTGGACTGGGGGAGGCTGTGCTGCCTCTCCTTGTGCTTCTCTCCCAGTTGGAGAGAGAAAGGCCTTGCTGTGTCCATCCTTGGATGGGCTGGAATGGGGAAGCAGGGTGCAAGCAGCCCTGGAAACATGACTGTTGATTGACAGTGCATCGCAGTTAAGGAAGCTGTTCTGATTTTCCATCCCACCCAGTGATTCAGTCTACAAACCCATTTGATTCCCTTTGCCTTCCTTACTCTGTTTGCCAACAGGAGAGTTAATTACAGCTATTGCACCTCAGCAATTTGGTAGTATTTCTGCAGCATTTGTGATACCGTGCTCAGGGAGAGGCTGGCCAGCATAGCAACAACTGCAGAAATTACTAACACAGGTGTTTTGCAATCAGCTGAGTAGCAACCACGGCATTTTTCATTTTATAGTACTCCAGTCATCTTATATTTAGATTGAGATCAACAGTTCATTCACATGAGCCAAGCGCTAGTCATCAGGTGACGATGACTCGTCATCACTGCGAACTTTCAACCACCACCCATCTGGGCCAGGGGTGAGCAGCTCACACAGCTCCTTATGGCTTCAGCCCCACGAACAGCTCAAACCCCACAGCGGTGTGGGGCTGAATGGAAGAATTATTTGTCCACTGAAGATCAGAAGACAGATAGGGGAGATTGTAACCCTGCTGTAGTACATCAGGCCCTCCTTACCAGGAGTAGGTGATCACACAGAGCAGCCCCAGGCCCCAAGGCCTCAGACACTGCTGCAGCCACACAGACTCATGCACACCTCAGGTGTGACTGCCTCTTGGTTTTGGGAACCCAGTGTGACCCTGGCCACGCACCAAAATGGTGCCAGACATGCTCAGGCAATTTGCTACCCGCACAGCATGCAGACTGCCATGGGGCAGGGGAGTGAGATGTGAGGTGGGAAGGAAATTCCTGTGTGCATAGCTGCTCCATGGATGTCTCTGCCTTGTCAGTATGAACATCACCATGCCAGTACCTCATGTCATTTTTTTTTTCTTTTTTTCCTCAAAGACACTCATTTCTTTACTTCTGAGTCTCCCATCTTGGCTATTACTGTGGAGAAAACTGGCGTAGATCAGACATTAATGTTTAATGAACAAATCATCACAATGTATATGTCACAGAATTGTAGAATCAAAGAATTGCCTGAGCTGGAAGGGACCCTTAGAGGCCAACTAATCCAACTCTTCTGTACTGAAAAGGGACACCTACAGCTAGAGTAGGTTGCTCAGAGCCCTGCCCAGCCTGGCCTTGAATGTCTGTAGGGGTGGGGCATTTACTACATCTCTGGGCAACCTGTTCCAGTGCCTCACCACACTTACAGTAAAAAATATTTTTCCTTATATCCAGTGTAAATCACTCCTCTTTTAGTCTGAAACTATTTCTCCTCATCCTATCACAACAGACCCTTCTAAGGAGTCTGTTTCTTTCTTTCTTATAGCTCCCCTTTAGACACTGAAAGGCTGCTCTCAGGTCTCCCCAGAGCCTTCTCTTCTCAGGCTGAACAGCTCCAGCTCTCTCAGCCTGTCATATGTCTTAGTTAACTATTTAGTTGTTATGCTCTTCATCATCTTCACAGACATGGAGATGATCAGAATAGCAACAGAAGTAGTGGAGCGCTAAGAACCATCAGGAAAATATCCTTAGGCTATACTACTTTACTACACTGATATTCTGGACAAAATTGTAGTTTGGTGTTATATTCATGCATTTCAGCTAAGTGCAGCACTCAGCATCATTTCCCATCCACTTTGTTAACCCAACTTACTGTATGGGAGCTCCATAGGGCACAAGGCAGCCATGGAGTTTGATCCCCCAAAAGAATACATTTGTTCTTTTGGATTGAGCTTCCCTGGGAAAACATGTACATGCCAATTGCTGCTGTTACATTTCTTTAAGGTGATTTTCAGATGACTTCTGACAAAATTAATGAGAAATGCTCATTTAGGTTTATAGCAATAAGTATTAGGACATGCACAAATATTTCCTATTCAACTCTTCTCCTTTGAGATGAGTGATGAGTTTAGAAGATCAAAGGAGCTTCAAATTAACAAAAATCTTAGCAGAGTGAGTTTGGCTGCTCATTTTGAAATAGTTCCTGTGCTGAAAGTCAGGAAACCTTTTTTGTTAATGGAACTCCCATAGCTTTGTTATAGTCAACAGAACCACCCAATTTATGTAAGGATGCGGTGTACCACTCCTTCATGCTGCAGCTGGAAACATTCAGCCAGGAGGACCTTCACCCTCAGAGGACGGTCCCATCAGCTCACTGAACATTGTACGGAATGTAACAGCTACATATTCTAACCTGCAGCATGTTTGAGCTTTTAATATCACATAAATGCATGATGTACTCACAGGAAAAGGCGAAGTCTATTTTAAACAGCAAAGCCTACATCACACATTGTGACTGGTGCTAATTTGCTGAAGGGAACTTGCATGGTAAGATGCAAAACTGTTTTACTTGAGAAAGAATGCAGTTGGATTTGACATTTGCAAACAAATTTTTTAAATGATTATGTCATTTGGACGGAACAGTCAGGTAAATTTCCAGGCAAGGAAATCCATTCATATCTGAATAATTCTTCTGCATGAAGAAAACAAATATCCATATCCAGCAAACATACTGGTTGCAATTCTTTGTTTTTAAGCTACAGGATCTAGCAGTAAGGCTCATGAAATAGACGAGCCGCATCATTTCTGTTACTGCTGTGACTGTTTTGAATAAAAGAATCAGCTGATTTCAATTTTCATACTGGCATTTCAAAGCATTTTTCTTCATCTGGTATTTGAAATTAGTTAAGAAAACATAAGCAACTGTCTTAGAAACTACAGTATTCATTTAATACCCTTTTAGCACTAGCAGCAGTGGCTTAAACAAAGGGTTCTTTTTGCATTCTTTTAATATTAATATGATAACAATAAGAGAATCCATTGTGTTCTCATTATGAATGACATGTTGGTAACATTTGCATTTTTAACGCTGTATGCACCAAATGAGAAACCAAAATATTAGAAGCACAGAAATGAATGATATATTTTGAATGTTATGTGCAAGGAGCTTAGCTGAGTGATGAGTAAGCCCAAACAGTTATCTCAAAGGCCAGCTGAAAACAACACTGAAAACAGAGCGGAGCATTGAGTTACACAAGATTAAGCCAACTAAACTGCTGATTCAGTTTTGCCTTTGTTGTTTTGATTTTGTCATGCAAGATCAAGAGCCATGCGGACAAACACATAATGGCATTCCTGGCTCACAGTAACGACAGCAAGAGTGGCCCTGGAACCTCTGCATCCTCCAACAAGTAAAACAGCAAAACATCAGCCTGCAGCAAGGGGCAGCAGGCTGGTGGCAGAAGACGTGCTCGCTTTTTGTTGCAGATGTGATAAATTTGGTACTTTTATTTTAGGCAGGGTCTTTTGTTGTTAGAGGTGCTCATTTAAGAGATCTTAATATAAAAAAAAAAATAGCAGTATATTCTTCTATAAGGATCATAATTTGGAGCACTGAGAGAGATCAAACTCTTGGGAACATCATAGGAACCTCTGGAAAATCTAACCCTTGTCTGTGGTGCAAGCATGAGCCTGTTGCTTGCTGCTGGCCCCACGGAGCTGATGGGCCAGTGTCACCCACTGATGTTGTGTGTAGTTATCCATGGCTATCCAGTCTGAGTGCTTGCAAGACCACTGGGAAGAACATGGCAAAAATATTTACAGGAAACCAGAGGAGTCAAATGTCGGTTGGCATGAGAGCAAGGGCTGCAAATAGCAAGAAAGAGCCCAAGTAGCATGGAGGAGTACTCTGTGATTAAACCCACAGAAATGAGAGTCCTTATAAAGCAGGAATCAGTAGTAGCTGAATACATTTTTTTTTGTTTCTAATACAGAAAATGGCAATGACTAAGTTCAGTTACTGATACTGCAAAAATGAACATGTTGCAGGGCATCTGGCATAGCAGGCTCTCCAAAACAAAAAGAGAACGAAATAAAGCCTCAACCCGCATTGCAAACATTTCAATATTTTCTCTTTCCCTCTGCAAATGACAAAGCTTTGTCATTCTCGAGGCACATTTCTGGTTCTAAGCTACATCCAGCTAAGCTGCTAGATATATGCTGATGGCAATATGCATCTTGCCTGCACCGAAACTGACGGTTCAGGCCAAAATGAATCTGGGAAGCAGTCTGAAAACTAAATAAAGGTTTTGTAGACCTGGTATCTTGTTCTTGAGCTGCCATTCACAGCTGTGACATGGCATTTTATTGCTATGTGCTTTGTTTCTCTATCTGTGGAATGCAGACAATTACATTTATTTTTCTGGGTGAAGGCACACTGGGATCTCCAGCTGAGTAGTGCTATAGCAGGGCAAAGTGTTTTTACTGTATATTTTATTGTATGAGTTTTAAAAAACAGCTTAAGGATGAGAAGGGCTTTCAGGCCAAACAATTTCATCAGCATTTTATTGGATAGCAAAAAAAGGATTGGAAAGCAAATAAAAGGACTTTCTGCTAGTTGTTCATGATAGGAAAATATAAAGAACAGAGATCCTGTTTTTATTATTTTGGTTGGTTGGTTGGTTTTTTCCCATCCATCTTATATGAATTTGTCAGCACTGGAACAGTATCTAGTGGAAGAGAAGTGAGACCAAGACCTTACCACACTGACTGGATATACAGAAGTCAGGTATGCCTTTACGTGAACTTTTCTAAGATTATCTTATAAACGTGCACAGGAATGAATCTACCAAGCTGAGGTTCAAAGGCTGGCTTATGGTGTTAAATAAATATTATTAATTCTGTAGTTTTCTAAAATCTTTACATGCTTTAAAGCTCAAATCATGAAGCAAAAATGTCTCTATTTTAAAATCAGGGTCTGTCTGTCTTTTAAAGCAGACATTTGATTGTCATAGTGGTGGAGTTCTCTTAAAACTCATGATGGGTGAGAGTCTGGAAGCTTTTGGAAATTGGTCTTGCCATATGGACCTAGTCCATCAGGTCTGCATTCAAATGATGCTAAATGAAAGGAAGAGCTTCAGAAGATCAGTCTAGAATTCCATCATATCGGCTCTTCTCTCTGGCTACTCATTTGCTTCTATTTTTAGCCATTTTAGGCCACTGAAAATGAGCTTGCCACTTCCTAAGTTAAGTGGTTTTCCATTGACTACAGTAGAAGATGATTATCTGCCCATCCATTCTTATAATTTTTAATGCATTGCCAATGCCAGACAATTCAGCAGAAAAGCAGGAAAGCTGTCAAAATTCTGTAGTTACACAACTTTTGTGGGAAGATAAAAATGAGAGGGAAAAGATGTTTATTGCCCTCCTGGACAGACAAGCTTTGCCCTCATTTTACTCTTTATCAAGAGCATGAGTGTAGGAAGAAGACCCTGTAAATGTCCCACTGTAGGAGAAGTTTCACTCATGTTTTGCACCTTCTCAGGAGCTTCAGTCAAGACAAATCCTCAGGAAATAAGGTTCCATTCATTTCAATGATTTTACCACTAATTTGTTGGTTGGTGGTGATGCTCTGTTTTATTCCTCCAAGAAAATCTGGGAGTAGTAGGGCATAAAAACTTAAATCTTGTTTCAAAATCAAGTGGAAATATCCAGCTTAATTGCTTCATGCTTTTCAAAAGATAATTGTCTGACATCTGGACTCTTGCTTATTCAGGCATCATGAGCTTAAAAAGCAAAAATATGCATAACCATGTGAAAAGGCAAACAGACCAAAGGAAGATTTATTCAATTTTCAGATCAGCAGCAATGATTCACCCCCCTTGGCTGGACTGGAGTGCAGTATGGTCAACCCTTTCCCCAGGGAAGAAGAGAAGATGAAAGATTCACGCTGCTGGGTAGAGAGCAGTGACCTGTGCCAGGAGAGCTCCATCCAGAGCACCAGGTACAAAGCAAACCATTGCCTGTACTGCAAATGTTGTTGTAGGGAGTTCAAGTCAGGCAATCCAAATGTCATTCTAGTGGCTCAATAAAATACAGCAAAAATTTTAAAACAAGAGCACTCACCATCCAGAGACTGAATAAACAAAAGCGTATTTAGACAACTGTGTGCTATTTTGTGTTTTGCATCACAAGAAGAGGAGAGTCCCTTGTCTTTCAAGCCCCCGCACAAAACTTGCCATGGAGTTTTTGGGCTGATCTCATAGAAGTGTTGTTTGCAAAGTTAAAACAACATCAGTTACCAGATCTGGATGACTTGAGAGGGCTTACAAAGTGTCCTTTTTATACCCTGCCCTCCCTATCCAACTTTGAAATTTATGAAAGCAAAGCAAAGTAAAATACATCATAAGTATTATCGTTTGCTCCAGTACATGCATGGGCAGTCAGTGCTCTGTAAGCATTTACTGACTGACTGAATTTTTTGATCCTCAGAAGGATCAATAGGTTAGATGTTTTCTGATAAGCGCCACTGTGGTCATGTCCAAAGTAGCACATATTGCAATTGATAAAAGCAGTTCATTTGGGGCTTTTCACATTTTTTCCCCTGCTTTTTATGCTTTAAACCTGTTATTTAGACATTGGTCTTTCTTCTTTCTTACCGATTCCATAATGAATCTCTTGAAGAAAAACTTGAAAGCCTGGAAGCTGAAGATCTCATGTCTCATCTGTCACGACCAGAAAACTACCTGGATGAGGAGAAAAGATGGTGCAAGTAAATAAAATTGTCCAGAGCTGTGAACTGACAAGGTCACTTATTCACAGCTTGAAAAAATGCTTGTTAATTAATTCTTTGGGGATGTCAATTTATCATGGAGTATTTGATTACTGTATTTGATATTGTGAGTTTCATTAGAGTAAACAGACCCATTAGGAATCCGCTGAGAATAACACCTTGCTAAAAACTGCTATCTGAGAGCTTCATTTAGCTGACTAGGAAAACTCACTTTGTGTAACTAAATGTGGCAAGTACTCGCTTGGCTGATCTGTGCGCTGAGTGGGAGCGCAGCCTGCCCAAGCTCCTCTGACACTTCTCACTAGAAGACCCTGTTTTCAGCTTTAACTTCATATTCACCATTCAGGCTGAAAATTTCTATGTCAGGTGCATGCATCAGACTGATTCTTTTTTTGGAAGATAGACATATGATTTGAAGGACAAAGAGTTTGGGTGGAAAAAGTGGATTGACAGGGAGGAATCCTGCATGTGGAAGAGTAGAAGAGGGGAGATCACAGAATTGTGGGGGTTGAAAGGGACCTCTGGAGATCATTTAGTCTAGTCCAACCCCTGTGCTAAAGCAGTTTCCCTACGATAGGTTGCACAGGAAAGCATCCAGGTGGGTTTTGAATATCTCCAGAGAAGGCTGCCCGGATAAGGAATCCACAACCTATCTGGGCAGCCTGTTACAGTGCTCTGTCACCCTCACGGTAAAGAATTTCCTCGTGTTCATAACCAAACTTGCTAAATTCCAGTTTGTGCCCATTGCTCCTTGTCCTGTCACTGGGCACCAACAAAAAGAGCTTGATCCCATCCACTTGGCTTCCACCCCTTTAATATTTACGTGCATTGATAACATTGATCAAAGTGCTGTGCACCAGGACCCCTGATCACTTTCTGCAGAGCTCCTCTCTAGTAGGCTAGCACCCAGTCTGTACTGATGCATGCAGTTATTCCTATCCAGGTATCAGACTTTGCACTTGCCCTTCTTGAACATCATTATTTCCTCTCTGTCCAGCTCCCCAGCCTGTCCAGGTCTTGCTGAATGGCAGTACAGCCTTCTGGTATGTCAGTCACTCCTTCCAACTTCACATCATCAGTAAACTTGCTTAGGATGCACTCCAGGTCATTGATGAAGATGTTAAACAAGACCAGATCCACTGCTGATCCCTGGGGAATACTGCTATTTACAAACCTTCAAGTAGGCTCTGCACTGCTGATCACAGCCCTCTGAGCTCTGCCAATCAGTCAGTTATCAGACCACCTCTGTTCACTCATCTATCCCACACTTCCTAAGCTTACCTATGAGGATGTTATGGGAGACAGTGTAAAACGCTTTGCTGAAATCACGGTAGGCAGTGTCCACTTCTCTTCCCTCATCTACCCAGCCATTATGATGTTGTAGAATGCCACCAGATTAGTCAAGAAGGATTTCCCCTTGATGAATCCATGTTGAGAACTCCTGATAACCTTTTCTTCCAGAAGATGCTTGTACCAGAACATTAAACTTTTCTTCAAGCTTTCATCCCACCACTATGTTCCATATTATTTCCAGTTTAAGGCTGATGGGGAAGAAAAGTGATAGAGATGCTGCAGAGTCTCTGGAGGAGGTAGACAGGACTGGGACACTGAGAGTACCGAGCACAGCCCATGTGTCCAGTTCACCATTTCTATCTGAGGACTCCACTTAATTCTTCCATCAGTTTTTGTTTTCCTCACTGACAGAGCTGTCTTGTTACTGCTGTCAACCTATTTCCCTAGAGGCTGCTGTAGTTTGTTTATGGGTTTTGTCCTGTTTGTTTTACGTTTCCAAATTTGTCATGTGGGTCTGGAGGTCTGCCAATCCTTAGCATTAAAAATAACATAGGATAATCACAGGCTCCAAAACATATGAGATTCAATTAAAAATTGCGACATACATGGTTTTTTTTTTTTTTTTTCATAGGATGTTACTGTCTTTCCTTTCCCGTCTGTTTCTGAGCCATTATGATACTTTCAAAAAACGTGGTCAAAATCTGTTTTCCCATTAGGAGGACTAGGCAACTCCTTAACCAAACAGATTTTGGATTTTTACATATATGCATAATGGCTCCACATATGGCACCAGTTTGGCAGCACAGGAGAAGAAACATTTATGGCTCTGTCCATAACTCTATCAGACTGAGCTGTTGTTTAAAGGAGGAGGTGTGTTCTTTGAAATGAAGGCAAGGATGTAAGGTATCTTCTAACTTATAAACATATAAAGTATAAGTTATTTACCTTAAGCTCAAAATATTATGCTTGAA
>PPHD01029928.1:0-10471 GCA_002909625.1 Bambusicola thoracicus
ACACTATAATACAATATAAATCAAAAATAATTGAAAGATTGTCCGAAAGCCAACGGCCTTACACTAGTACTGAGGCCTTGCGAGCGGTCGGGAGCAGCAGCAGCAGTCTGGCAGCGATCACAAGACGAGCAGGGGTGAAAAAGTGAAGAGTCAGATGACCTGCGTCCTTATATCTGTTCCTCTGAGCAAGAATGATAACAGTACTCGAAAAGGCTCTTGGTCACTCGAAGAGGCTCTTGGTGAACATAGTTCTTCTTCTCTTCAGGTACCCGGAACTAAAGCTCTGCTCCCAGTACACTGCATGATGTTGTGATGTGGAATACATCACAATGTACAGGTGGAATACATGATGTGGAATACATCACAATGACAGGTATGTAAATGTGTGCTTTTACTGGAAGGTCTAAACGCCTTGCATCTCTTTGGGAATTAGACAGCAAACTGGCTTTTATAGCAATGTGGAAATTTGCCCATAAGGATTTGAAGAGAAATCACTTAGGCAGCATTCAGCTTCCTGAGGTATCAGAGATGTTCCTGCAGTTCTCTACAGAACTACTCCAAGTTTTTTATAACTCTTTCAGGGACAGAAATAAACCATTATTATAATTTCTGTAAGGCAATAGTTATGTATTCTGGCTACTAACATACAGACTTCAAAGGATCTTGATTTCAGGAAGAAGAAAAATCAGAATGGGAGCCCATGCTCCCCAGTGGATGTGAAAAGAGTCCCACTTACATCGGTGAGGTTTGGAGCACTCCAGGATAAACACTGAATAAATAAACTTTTTCCCATCCCTTCCACTCTGGGAACTGAAACTTCCAGGAAGGATGAAAACTTCTTGTAGTTCAAAATTATTCTTCCACAGAATCTGCTGCCTTTTTTACAATAAAGATTCTATCATTTTTTCATTCAGCCTTTCTTTTTTGCTCCTGCATCAAATAGGTTGTGTGTATTTGTGTATCATATGTCTTGGGTCTGCCAATTCAAATTGCTTAACAAAGAACAATTTCCGAGTCTTGGGATTAAAGCCTAGTTCTTTGTATCATTTCTTCTCTCATAAAATGTTGGACAGCCACACTGCAATTTGTACATGGCTATCACACAGAGCAGAAGGCACCTAGCATGCAGCCTGATGGATCTCAAAGTTCAGATGTGTAGTGCAAGAAGGCAACCCCATACCAGTTTGTCAAATTGACTTGCTATTTGTAAGTGTGATAATGATATAGGTTACTGAGAAATAAATATCTCCTTCTGTTCCTGCAGGCAGCTGTTGAAGGATAATTCAAAGTAACTATTTAGATCAATTCTCCAACTGGTTATTTAACAACACCTTGCAGGGCATCACAGAATCATAGAATGGCTTGTGTTGGAAGGCACCATGAAGATCATCTAGTTTCCATCTCCTGCTGTGGGAAACTGTTGTTTCCTCTGCACAGCAAGTTCAAGACATTCCCCACCTTGCCACAGGCTGGTGGGGATCTTGAAATGAGCTCTGTATGCATTTATGCGATCTACTAATCTCAGTACAAAAGTTGTTTCTCACTGGGTTGTGATTAAGTATTATGCTTACCTTTTATTTTACATTATGTATAAATCTAGGCTGCTGTTGAAGTATGTTCTGCTGGACTGAAGGACCTAAATCATGTATCTCAGCAGGCTATTCCTCAAGACAGTAGGCAGGAAAAGTGAAAGCATAGCTGAGATCTTTCCTCCTTCATGACTCAATCCTACACAAAAAGCACCCCTTGCAATTATGTTGTACTGTTGAACTGTCCAAATGCTTTGCTCCATAATCTACGAAAATTAATTTTGTGTAATGGAGGATCACGTCTCTTGGTAGAAGTTAGAATGATGAAGGCACAAGGGAAACATATTTGTCCAATTTAAAGATGAGGATGTGGTGGTGAACCATGTCAAAGATCTTGCAGACATCCAGGTGGGTGACAACAGTCTCCAGGTCTGGTTACAATGGGACCTTTCCACCTCATCGTAATTTGATGCTGTGGCAAACACCTGGGTATTCTTTGTGGTAGCTTACTGCCTCATATGCTGAACCAGTTTTCATATCCAGTAGACTACTCAGCTTATGCTGACAACTCTTAATAATGAAAAAGGCCACGATCTCTGTTTGGCTTATTGCATCAAACTGTGAGATGGTCCTAAAATTAATTTAAAAATATACATCTGAATTTTGAGGTGGTTTTAGTTCAGCAGTATTTTCCAATCCCTATTCATATTAAAACATTTGAAATATGGTTTTGGAATGTGACTTTCTACTGAGTGCAAAGTATAAACTCAGCAGTTTGAGACTTGTTTTTTCTCAAGGCACAAGGCAACAACTTTGTCCAGGTTTCCTAGAAATTAAGCTACAGAATGGCCTGGGGTCCTAGATTTCTGGGTGGGAACCTGGCTGAACTACACTATCCTTCCCTTCTGATCTCTTCAGTCAAAACCATAGTATGAGGCAAGGGATAAAGGGCTTAAAAATGGCAACATGCTTCCTCAGTGTGAGATCAAGATGTTAGCATGGTATGCACCCAAACCTGTCAATGTAAAATTGTTTCAGTAACCACCATATCAACCACATGCATATGCAACATGCATATCAACCATATGCAGTCTTTGTTCAGTTGACAGAAATAGTTGTCATTCCCACTAATGTCAGTCTAAAATATAGGTGTGAAAAGCTAGCTGAGAAAGAGTAGGTCCTTGTCTCACTCCAGTTTATCAGAGGGAGAGGAGGTTCTTTGATATATGTATACACGATGTGCGATTAAGAAACAATGGTTCAAATGTTTGTCTCACCAGTTTATTACAAACCTTAATCAATCAGGGAGATGGGGAAGGGGAGACTGGTGACTTTTACGAATTAGGGTGATGGGGAAGGGAAAGCAGCCGATAGAAAAGATAGGAAAGAAGCAAGAATTGTGTAAAGTGGGGATAGTCACTACCAAGATCCAGCAGCAGGGGAGAAGAGCAGCAGAGTGGCTGGCCTTAGGCAACAAGCAGGTAGAGTGCAGAGCAAGCCCAGGAGGAAGAGGCAGGTCTCAGGTAGCCAGGAGGGTCCGTCAGCACGCAGGTGTGCTCGTGAGGTTTCTGATGTCAGATGCTTTCCCGCATGGTTGTTGGTCCCATTTTTATCCTTTTTCTTCTGACAATGTGGTATTCCTGGGAGCTTGGGTAAGAGTCATGTGCAGTGCCCCCTGAAATGACTATCTCCCTCAAGATAATCCCACACAGAAGATTGCTTCCTGGCCATCTCTCTCTCGTTGCCCTGCAAATCTTCAGACAAAAGATTTTGCCAACTTTGACCAGGACTTGCCTGGACTTCTCCATCTGTGTCCTTCAGACCAAAGAACCATTTCAGCACTTGACCAGGACTTGTCCATCAGCGTTCCTCAGCAAGCTTTGAGACAATGGTGCAAAAGAATAATCTCTTACAGTCCTTTGCTACATCCACAATTCCCCAAAAAGAATAGATCAGTGATCACAGGTTCATGCCTTAGTCAATGAAGCATAGTGTCATTAACCAAATAACTACTTCATGTGCTACATAGGTGAGGGGAAAGCGTTCCTACAAGCTAGTTCTGTTATTATTTTCTTAAGCTGCTTGTGTGTAGTAGGGTTTTCAGAAGGAAGCCCTATGTGTGCAGTGCTATTTTTTGTAGCTAAAAACTAAAAAAAAAAGTCAGGGCAAGGTACTAAGCATGTGGTAGGGAGATTTATGCAGCAATTATCCTCTAATTGTGATGTGAGTGATGTGCAGGTTATATTTGCCTAGTGATTCAAGAGCTCCAAAATTCAAGGCAAGCACCAAGTTCTGGGCGCAGTCCAGTCATTATAAAGGCAAGTTGACTGTGCTGCAATTTTAGAAGAGAAACTTTCCCAGTTTGTATCTCTGTAACGAGTACTCCTGTTAAAAATGTGTAACATTCATGGCGTAAAGTCAAAATTCATTCATGCCAAATTACTAGAATCCAATGTATGCTGAGGAGAAGAATCGATAGAGGAATTTTGCAAGAAATTTAGTTTCTTCCTATGTACTAAAAGAAGCGTAGCATTGCCTACCTTCTTTTGAGACACAGCACTGAAGACTTTGTAACCAGCTGTATGCATCTCCCTAATGCTTCTGACTTTTTTAGATTACTGTCACCCTTATCTAATGCTCTCAGATTGTTGATTGGTAATTTTTTTCCACATTTTATTTTGAACCTGCTGTTTTTCCACTTTAATGTTTTCATCAGTTACAAGAGAAGATTTCCAAACATGGTAGTTTTCTCTCCTTCCTCAACATATAACAAAGAAGTGTCAGATCTTTCTGTTGAATTCCAACACTCATTGCTCAAAACACGCATGTTAAAGGCTCTAGTGAAAGCAAGCATGCAAACAAATTTGAAATTACGAGTATTTGAGGAAAATTTTCTTCCATGAAGCAATTAGTCTGAGTATGGAAACCTTTCATTGAGGTAAATACATTTCTTGCAGTCCCTTGAGTAATCATATGTCAACACAAAGCATTTCAATAAGCATTTTCTCATCCAGAGGGAAAAATCTCCTATTAACCTGTTAACTTCAGGACAAGGTAGCATACTATCTGGCGGAACTTGACAGTTACTGAACTGAGCTGTAAGTTGGTGATGATGCTAGAACAGACTCTCTGTAGCCTATGAAAAGCCAATGTAACGCTCTAACAATTTTAAAAGAGGGGAAAACAATGAAATACCCCAAGGATATGGCTGAGTTTCATCTGCTTTCAAGATAATAACCTATTTATTCTCATGCCATATGTTTGGGGTGCAGAATTGGAATCCAAAGTGACTGCAAGGCTTAAAAGAGGCTGAAAAAAAACTGCCAGTTTTATGAAGCGATCAATGGCTGAGATGAAAGCATGCTCTTGCTGATCACAGGCTGTTCTCCTTGATTAAAAAGATAAAGTGAAATAGCTCACACTGCTAAAAATAAAAAAGACATAACCAGGAGGATTTTTCAGGCTGTCTACCCCTAGCCACATGTGCCCCAAGGATGAGCTGCTGTCGAGGACTGCAATGTGCTGCTACTTTTGCTCATCTGTATCTGAAATGAGCCTCTAGCTGTGCAGTATGTGCCAGCTGTGCATGCTGGCAGCAAGTCTCATACTACAGGTTCATATAGTAACAAAGCATTTTTCTTGCTGTGATGACAAATCTCCATGCTCTTATTTGTTAAAAACTATATATAAAATCTTGAATTAATATATATTTTATATTACATTATATATAGTATATATAATTATATGCCATGTAAGTAGTTTTCCTCTTGCATATTTCTGGTTTCCAAGTGATACTAATTTTCCAAGAGATAATTATTAGAAATAAAAATACAATCACACATTCCTCCTCAACAATTGCAGTTCTGAGTATTTAGTGTGACTTTAAATCGATGGTTTTTGATAGCCATCTTTGTTGTGATACTACCTACACCTATAGAGTGCCATTACTGTACCGTGAAAGAACGTGCAATTAATCAATAGGAGTCTTAATCAATGTACCGTTTGTAGGTTCTTTATGTGTCAGTATCTACATCCACTCTAATCTCTGCCCAACAAACAACTGTTTTACCTGTGTGCTTTAATGTCTGATCTCTCTTAAGAGCATGTACTTACTGGACATCTGTGTCGACAAGGCTGGACTACTAAGTAGGACATTTTTCTTCCAAAACTTTTTCCATATCAGTTCTCTAATATGTACAGGCTCCTCTTCTGCAAGCATCACGTGCCATTTGCCTGGTGAATTTTTGTACTTCTGGGGAGCTGGCTCTTTAAAATGTTAGCAGGTCACACTCCTAGTTTCCACAATTCTTAGAGACATCTTCCAATCACAAAGTGAAATGCAGACAGAAAAAGCATGAGAAAATGTGCTACCCTTGACATCAAAGCATATAATTAGTTAACTAAGATTTATAAGTTAACTGAGATCTTATCCTATTTAACAGAAAGTCATAAATCCTGTGTGTGTAACAGAGAAGGAAGATAGAAGTAGGAAAAAGTAGAACTGGCAGTTTATGAGTGCTGGCAAATTTCTTCTATATGAAGATGGGAATATCTGCACTCACAAAAAACGACTTTCATCTTCAATTTAACCTTTGACTGTGACCTCAAAATAAACGTAACAACTTGCACTGTGTCTATAAATATTCTATTTACAGTGTCATCAGTGAGGAAAGCTGGAAAGAACTTTAATACCGGCTTGCTCTCCACTGGAAAAGAAGTATCCAGCACATTTTTAATAGAGATATATAGGCTGATGTGACATTAATTGCAATCCATCTTGATATAACTCTGTAGCACAGTAAGTCAATATTACCAGCAAAATGCAATCACATAACAGGTTAAAAGCTCAGCAGAAACTGTCAGTGTCGTAGATAAGAATACTCTCTGGCACACCTAGCAGGAGTTTACAGCAAAAAGCAGAGACAAAAGCAATTTGGGGTGGAAAAATCATGGCAGTAGACTGACTAGGAAATTTGACCCCAGAATAAGTATAATCAGAGAACCAATTACACTTGAAAACACTATTAGGATCTCTCAGCCCTCCTGAATTTCAAAATGAAGATATAAATAAATCACATAGCCTAGAAAATGACATAACAAAGGGAGCACTGAAACACTACATTAATTGTGGTAAGGAGAAATATTCTTTTTCTGGTTCATCCATCCTTCCAGGCTATTGAACTTAACCTTTGCATGTGGACATTGCTCAGGCTAATTGATCATTTCTCATAATGATAAATGCTTTTGGTGCAGGTGTACTACTCTGCAGCATTTATGAACATTCTGCATTCCCCAGAAACCAACTATAAACACAGGACAAGATAAAAGTCATGCTACGTCATGCTGTAAAAATGTGTTGTTGTTTCTCTAAAGAATGAATTATGCCAATCACTCTTGAAACTGTTACAGAGAAGAATGCTGAAAGCTGCATGACCTTTTGAAATCCTTACTATATGAAATGAAGAAAAAAACAAAAACAAATGAAACCAAACAAAAATGTAAGATTCCAACAGATGACTTAGACATAGAAAAGGGATAAAATCCTCTTATTCCAATGTTCAACTATTTTCATTCTATCGAAGCATAATACTCTAATAATGTGCTTCAATGACAGAAACACCATGATGGAAGGTATACATGCACTGCTGTAGCATCTTCAAAACAGAAGATGTACACTTTTTCGAATGAGTTTTTGGGGTCACATCATGAAAAGTAACAAACATTTTCATTTTCCCATCACCCAAAGCCATAGAATGACAGAAAAGAAATCTCACACAGCTCATCCTTAAGACTGGAATTTCATCTGATATTTCTACCAGTAATAATTTCTATCAATAATAAGTAGTACTAAACAATATTACACTGGGGTTCAAGGTGTATGGTTGGCAGCAATATACCTTTTGAAGTTGGTCATTCCAACAGTCTAGGGTCTGTTACAGTTGGCTTCACAACAAAAAGAGTCAGCTTCATTGCATCCAATACTTGTCACTACAGCTTAGTCGTGCCTAATGAAAGACAGACCTAATCATTGCTGCTCTGTCATCTTTCTGATGAATGTAGAATGTCAAGTATCAAGTTGATTTTGCTTTGTTTTGTAGAAGTTTTGCAGTTCAGAAAATAAATTGGAATGAGCAGCCTTTGTTGCAGATAAGAGATGAATGCACTTATTCTACATGTTGAAAGCTATCCTCTCTCAGACTGTGATTGTAGAATTTTCTTAATATTAAGTGCTAAAATTATGTATGGGGACCTTGATTTCAGGCTGGCTGATTCCCTAGTGAAAGGAGTAGGCATATTTTTCTTGCTACACTGTTCATGCAGTTAGGCTTGGACTCCAGATATCAGATCAGAGAGCATGCAAAGATACTTTAAAAATTATTTACAGCTCTGCTTTATATCCTTAATAACCAAAAACAAATTCCACATTTTGTCAATATCCTCAATCATCTTATTAAAACAGCTGTCACTCTTTCCTTAAGAAAGATTAATGGGTAAAAAGTTCCCTGCCACTTTTCTCACTGAAGTTTTCACATTTTTCATTTTGATTAAGTACAAAATGTTTTACTCAAGCATGTTTACCTTTCCTGACCTGCTCACCTGCGCATGAACTCAGGCTGACCCAGCTCATTCAGCTCACATTCCTATTTGTAAATCCAGAGTAGTGGGGTTCATATGAAGTGGTGGCATCTGGGGAATAGAGCCAGGCATATCACCTCATGCTTACTGTGGAGTTGCTTTCTAACTTTTTTTTTTTTTTTGGTAGTGCTCTGTGATATAATGTGTTTAATTTAATGTATTCCATCTGGTGGGAAAAAAAACAAACAACAACGCTCTCCCATGACTTGTGGTGATGCCAACTTACATGCCTTTACAAGTCATCTGTCCTATCAGAGGTAGATCAGAATAAAGCAATAGCCTTTGCACATCTGTCATTGTGTAGGGAAAATGATCTCCTGAATGCACTTCCACACTAGTGCCAGAGAAACATTACAAATATGGTAATATGTGTACTATAAATTCCTTGATAAACCTAGCCAGTATTAGAGGGGATATCTGGAGCAAAAACTGAGACCAAGTACACACAAGAGAACACAGCCCATGGGGACATGTAGGGAGTCCTGGTGAACTGGCAATATTTGGCTGATTTCACGCTACCATCCTCACTCCCAAATTAATCTGAAACCAGTACTCTCCATCATTAGCCTATATTTCTCTCAGATGACATGGATCAAATTAAAAGGAAATAAAAAATATCATTCTTATTGAGCAAGAAGGTTGTTTTTGTGTGTGTGTGAATAAAAGGTGGCATTTAAATAGCAAAGGCAAGGATTCTGTGATTCCAAACTTTTTCTTGTCTGTAAAAGCAGCCTTGAAAAGAAAAGAAAAAGGCGCATTAGATGAATTGATTTTTATTTTCCCTCATTTTGCTACTGTTTGGCAGAGATGTCTTATTTCTGTACTATCTTTGGGAAGTTCTTTGAACTTGTCCAGACTTTGAAGAATGCTTTTATATTACATGAGCATTCTGCCATCTTATTTTTAATTTATGGTCAGGAAAATATAATGGATTAGTTTTTACTAGAAATGCCAATAATCCTGGAAGCTTTCTTTGGTCAAAGGGGTGTAAATTAAATTCTGTTGGTATTGATTTGGGTCTTATTTTTATCTAGTTCCTAATCCATGACAGACTCTTACTTCTTATTTTCTGATGACTCAGTACTGAGAGGAAGAATTCACAGAGCCTTTAGGGTTATGGTAAGGGTAAAGGTAAACAGAGCTGAACTCTACATCTAATCAGTTGACTTTAACAGAGCTTGGCCATCATCCTCCAGATACCTGGAATGGGGTTTGATGCTCTGCACTGCCCTCTTATTGCTTGGAGACAGATTGTGATTGGAGGCTATGAGCCCTTCATGTAACTGTAGTAAATCAGAACCTCTTTTAACAAATTAAAGCACTAGTTTGTTTGTTCTCAGGAGATGGTGAGTGATGTTATTTTAATAAGAAGAAACAAGGACTGATGATCTCAAATGGCTGCACACCAGAATTAAGTAAATGTCTTAAGATGTGGCTGGAGCTGAAGTGCGTGATATTCACAGATCAGGGCAATCTCAGGATGATTGTGTGCGCCTTAACCTGGCAAGGCAAAATAACATTGAAATCAGAAATGAAAGATAAGTTTTGTTGTTGTTGTTGTTTGCTGTTGTTTTTTAATCCTCTACTTTACTCTTTTTTAAAAATATACTATTTCTTTACCATGATTTCCGGCAAACTCTTTGTGTTTTTCATGGCCTCATATTATTGTAGCTCACGTCAAAGAACACAAAGTGTCATATGCAGGATTACCTTCTCCTTCTCTGACAGATTTGCTGCAAACACAGATGTACAGTCGTTCATAAGTATTATTCTCTCTTTACATACTGTAAGCATTTTCTTAATGAGGTAGTCTTTTTCATTGGATTGCTGAGAGTAACTTATGACAGAAATCAATGTATTCAAACAATCCTTTGATGTTGCTCTCCACTAATAAAATCCAGACATATTCAAAATGTGATAAATAGTCTGCTGAACTTAACACTGTGATGTCTATTTCATATTAACTACACACAAAATTATGTTTTAATTTTCTTTATTTGGGACAATAGGTCTAGTTCCAATGATGAGAGGGGGAGTACAATGTTCTGTTAATTTTAATTTTGAAACAGTGCATGCAGAACTTTTTGTGAATATGATCTGTTTAACTTAAAGCAAAGAGCACTTTATCTTCTGATCTGTGTGTTCCATCAGGCTGATATACCTGCTACCTAGTTATTAATACACCAAAATCCAAAATAAGATTTGAGAAGTGAATAGAACATGTCAAATTAGTGTTTTGATGCAAAAATGAGAAGAAAAAAAAGAAAAGAAAAAAGAATAGAAAAGGAAAGGAAAGGAAAGGAAAG
>PPHD01029929.1:0-10471 GCA_002909625.1 Bambusicola thoracicus
TTCAAGAGAGAAGGTCTGTCAGGAAGAAATCAGTATCCACCCTGCCATCATAAGGTCATGGGCATTCTCTGCGAGGTAGTCCTCCTGCAGACCTGCCCAAAGGCAAGAATTCATGTTAGCCATTTCTCCATAATGCTGACTGGGAACAGAATAAACTGTCCTACGGAACTTAGAAAGGATAAAATAAAGCGTTCGAATGAAATGAAATTAAAAGATTCTAATAACACTCCATCCCTTCAAAAGTACTTGAAGCTCAGCAAACCTCAAACGTCACCAGTTTTAATAGTTCGCTTGTTGCTTTTATGAAGATTTCTTCAAGTTCTTGGTGCTTTTGTTGTTGTTTTGATTTGCTTTGGTTTTGAATGCTTATAAACTTCCCGTGGTTACAACCTTTTGCCTCAAGAGTTTTCATGGCTGAACTATATGGAAGATAAAGAAACCCTTCTTTGAATTGTTTAAAGCTCCTGTGCGATAGCATTTTTCAGTGGGCTCTAGCACTTGATGTCCCAAAAGAAGCACTGAACTATCATTTCTCTAACATAACCTCATTTCGCAGTCCCCCAGCCACTTTTCCAACTTGAAAAGTCTTAAGCTGCTTGGTCACTCCCTGTGCTGAAGCTGTTCCACGTTTTGATTGCCTTTGATCCTTTGGATCCTCTCTAATTTTACAGCAACGTTTGAAAAATGCAAGGCTGCCAGAAATACGCAATGCTCAAGATGTGGGAGTCATGAATTTATACAGCGCTATAATAATGACTTCTAACCTGTTGTCTGTTCTTTCATAGTAATTCCTAACATTACACCTGCTACTGATCATTAAGATAATGCTGTGGCAGAATTATCTACTTTACCTCAACATCTTCCTCTTGAAAGGCTAACAGGTAGCTGATGACCCATTGATGACTGTACAGTTAAGATTGACTTTTCATCAATGTTCTTTTTCTACACTGAATTTCATTTGATGTTTTATCATCCAACCACCGAGAATACTGAAGTTAATGGCGTTGGCTCCCTGTTCACAGACAAGAAACAGGAGAAAGATGACTTGTCCACGGCTTTTATGAGAGTGGAGACAGGTCTGTTGCATCCTCACTTTTCCCCCCATGTGAAAAGACATGTTCCTTTCAATGTTTTTATATACCTGAAGTGTGTGAGGGAGTCCACACAAAAGCAGCTACTTCCCTTTGCTTTCAGAAGTAGATGCACATATACAGGAGGATAAAAGTCAAACAAACACCCTGAACATAAGGATAGAATATGTAATACCATCCCTGAGAGATTTTAAGAATGCAAGAACAGCCAAACAGGTCCTTAATGTGCCACAAACTGGCTGCAAGGAGGCAGGTTATATCTTTTATGCCAAGATGTTTAAAAGCATCTATCAAAGCTAAATTTAGTCAAGCTAAATCTAAACTGCCACTCAAAATCTTGACCTTGACGTCTGGTAACCAGCTGATGTTCAAAGACCATGCAAGCCACAAGAAGATGTAATTGGGATGGAGAAACCAGTGCAGACCCCTGAAGATTAGGGCTTGATGAGAATGTGTGTGTGCATTGGCAAGGCTAACAGCCAGCTCCTGTCCTGGCAAGGTTGCCATGGGCTGGTATGTGTCACCCAGGTACAAATGGACAGACCTCCTGTTCCTGCAAGTTGAGACCTGCGACTGTGATGGCCTGATGTACAACACCTTTACAAAGGGACAGTAACTTTTAATATTGAAATTAATGTTGCTGCTTGGCCAGCTTCACATTCAAAATCCCCCTTAGCTACAGTGATATGAAAGATGTTACAGCATTTGGAGTTGTAATCAACAGCACTGCAGCCAGTACTCAGGTTCAAGAAGCATATGGGCAATACCCTGCAAATCATTTCCATATGTAGCTGCTGTTTCAGAGTGTATGTAACTGCAGCTTCTGTTATCTTCTTTTCTCTCCTACCTTCTCAAAACCTCCCATCTGTTTAGCTCTCAGATTAACTGGGCAGTTTAGTACAATGGGCAAGCAACTCCAACGTATTACCTTTAAGGAAATTTGAATAACTTAGACTTGCTGGCATGAGTATTAACCCCTAGTTTCCTGTGACTTATTACAGGCCTCTACAAGAGAACCTACTACATACCACACGCAGGAGACTACCATGAGATTTCAGAGTGTGCGTGTCCCTATGCCATACACATATCAAGAAGCAGCACAGTCTCACTTTCCCCAAATCAGGTTTACTCTTGCCAGTTAGTCCAACCCAGCTGCATTTGAAGTCCTGCTGACAAACACTGCATTGGTGTCAAAAACTCAGATTTTGCAGACACTGGCCAAACTCCCCTTGGCTCTGCTATGTTCTCATGGGGCATAATGGTAATACATAATTCTGTAACAAGTGATAATTTCATTAATAATAGCTCAATATTCTGCGCCTTGGCATGTGAGGTTTTTAAGGACATTTAAGTAAGAAGTAGGCAGTGCTTTGCAAAGTAATGAACTCTTGGTATGAGTGGGCAAGGGGCTCAGTGGCATCATACTCTCCATGCCCAGAAGACCAGTCTGCAACAGAGTGAAATCTAACATTTCACTCCACATCACTGTACTGTAAACATACATCATCCAGCAATAAAAGGCCTATGTTATCCATATTAAAATTTTTTTGTCAAGGACACATTCTAGCCCGGTACGGAAAGAAGATTAACACACTCTCATGTCTGGATGCATACAAACATTGGCCTGGAGAAGAGCCCAGTGACTTACCAAAACTGACTGAAAGACATCTGAAGAGTCTCAGCAGCCTCCATGAACGTGGCAAGACACCACTGTGAGCTTCCTCTTCTGGTTTTCAACATGGTGAAAAATCTAGGCTGCTCTCAGACTCACCATTCTGGAGAAATATCTGCCATCTATAACCGGAAGTACCTTCTGTTACAATTGTCAGCACTAGTAGTGCACAGCTGCTCCTAGTCTGTAAAATATATCACACTCGGTCATTTTATCCTTGTGCTGTAGGTTCCCTGACTAGAAAGTGTCACTTCCTCACACAGATGGAGTCTGACAGAATAGAACCTAGAGATGCTTTCCAGCACAAGTCTGAGGACTGCCTGCACAGAAGCTACAGAAGCTACAGCAGAGTTCCTACAATCCTACACACTAGCTGAATTGCTTTTCTATGGAACGTAGCCTAGAGGAGTCATCTATGGCCTGGAGCTCCAGTCAATAATTAAGTTGTTGGTGGGTTGTCCCAGCACTATAGTAATCGTTGATTAAGGAAGGCACAGGACACCACAAAGGCCTGGCACACAATAAAGCTGCTCAGTTGTTTTCCTCTAAATTCATACCGTTGAGTAATTTTGTTACACACATCATGTTCCAGAATGCTAACAGCTTTGCTGTTTCCTAATCAGCTGGGGCAATTTACATAGTCTCTGGCTGTGTTTTACATCAAACCTCATTTGATTCTCTGGTATGCTGCATTACTACTAAAGACAACCATCCTTCAAATATGCTGTCTGCACACATCGTTCCCCTCCTTCACCATTTTTAGATGAAAAGGGCAACACACAGCTGTGTGTGCTAATTAAGAGCCCTGTATACATTGCACTCAGCATACTTCTCTGCTTGTTTTCTGTAAGTTATCTTATCTAATGCCACAGTTGATATAGTAAAAGATTGATAATGACGGTAGTATCACTGAGTTTGGGTTTGGATGGAAGCAACAACATTTTGTCTTGTCACACACAAACAGCTCTGCATCTAACCAGCAGAGACACAGGAATCTGAACACTAGCTTAACCTAGCACTAGGTTATCTACATATGGAGAAAAGAGATAAGAAACCTGTGACATTGCTGTGCATCAGTTTGTTGCTACTTTACAGACCCCTGCTCAGAAGAGATCTCAGATAAGAAAGGCTGCAGGTGAGTGGCAGATCTCCTTCAGTCTGAAATACTGCCTAATTGGAAGCAAAGTGCCTCACTATGTGTTGCAATCAAATACATTTGTATCATCAAATGCTTACCCATAGGCAGATGGCTGAAATTGCACAGTGGGGTTCCTTCTTGCAATCTGCTGCCACTAAGAGCTGTTTGAGCCAGATCCAAACCCTTTGCAAGTCAATAGGAGTTTTTTCAATTAACTTCAGTAGAAGTTGGGTAGGATCCAGAGAATTAAGTGACCCTGGAGATTTCTTCTGCATGCCTGCTGAGACTCTCTGGGAGGGGATTTCCATCTCTTCTGTTTTTTGTTTGTTTGTTTGTTTTGTTTTGTTTTAAGGGCAATTCTGGAGCAGAGAGGTTTTATTTCAATTTGCAGAACTTCTTAGTTTAGCACAACAGGAAAATCCTGGCCCTGATGAAATCAGAGGAAGTTTTGCCATTTATAGTAATTTGCACTTATGACTACCATTTGCCCTCCCCCATTAGGCAAATCACCTCATAGAGCTGCTTAGATAGACGAACTGGTTCTTGAGGTACCAAACAAGCAAGGTCAAAAATAAGCACCTATATTACTGCTCTTGAGATGCCCACTACCACTATGTAGCGTCTGGAATCTCTCCACCTCTCAATTTCTCAGGAGCTTATTGCAGTCCTGCCCTATGAGATCCATTAATATCAGCTTTTCAGTTCCTCCCATGCTTGAATTGTTTCAAAACATTCTGCAGTAAAGCAGAATTCTCCATTAGTTTTGCATTAACCTGGTCCACTTCTCAGATGTGAAGTAGAGCTATCCCCCCTTTCAATTTTACTCTTGTACAAAACAGAATGACGTACTAAGTACTGTTAAGAGCTATGACATAGGCCCATTGACAACATTGCAGCTTCAAAAAATTTATATGTTAAGGCCATGACAGGCAGGTTTGGTGAATTCTTGAAAGAAAAAAGATGTTACTTTCACTGAAGAAATAAGCATGGATATTCAGGACTCAGTCTTTTCAGATGTCTAGTAAAGAGGTCTAATAGGGATACAGAGAGTAAAAACTTCTTAGCTACCTCACGTAATTATATAGCCCCAAGTGAAGAAAAAAAAAAAAAAAAGGAAAAAAATTGTCTGGGCAATGGTGGAACAGAGATACAATGGTTCCTCAAGGTTCCTCATTTCTTTCCAGCTCTTCTGCCCACCCCTCCCTCCCCTTTTTTTTCGTAATAGATAGAATATTCTAAACAAAATGTTTAGATTTTGTTAGAAATGAAATGATTTCACAAGTCTCCCTGAAAAAGTAGGAATGTGGTTTGCTTTTCTTGTTGTTGCTTTTAAACCTGAATATGCAGAATTCCTTTTCTAAGCTACCAAAAAGCCTGCATGATCACCTAGCCAGCTGGATGCATTTACTTGTAGATGGGAGTCCTAGAGGCCCACAGGGATAGGTGTGCATGCCTCTTCTTCCAGTCCACCCATGTTCTGTGCCTTCCACATGGATAAACCCTGGAGTCTTCACCCAAAGACCTGAAATCAATACACTTACAGACCTCTATCAATTTTACCTTCTCCACCAGTTCAAGTCCCCTTAGCTTATTTAAGGCTTTCTAAAATATTAACAGAATGGTACTGAAGCAGTTAATATTCTGTTAATTGACATTATCAGTGGTATCTCAGTCTGGGCATACAAAGATTCCTTGATATAACAAGCTCCCAAGGATCTAAATGTTGTCATTCCTAGAAGTACAATGATAGACAAAAAGGGCCAACTTCGTAAAGAGTCAAAATATTAAAACAGGTTTTTTTGAGGAGGTAATTTTATCTTTCATTACTTTTTGAAATCAATTTCACATAATCTTCCAAACTGTGTCCTAAGCTACTGAATATATTTCTGTGCTGTAAACACTAGGAACACAAAGTTGATCTAAAAATCTTGCCATCAGTTAAGGAGCTCGAAGTCTTTCCTGTATTCTGTGTTGACTGGAATGATAAATAATTTACTTTCAGAATATCAGATCTCAGAAATATATTACTAAAACAAAACCCCTGCAAAACACAATTATTATTCAACTCATTTTAACAATTCAATAAATGCAGTGCAATGACTTCCGTTAGCTATTCTCCTAGCCAAGGTCTACTACATCATTAAATATTATTGAGTTGGGCCTGCCATTTTACTTGAAATTATGCGCCTGGCATTTTAGTCTGTGGCCATAAATGCTGGAAATGTCAGTTATATAAGCATCCATCTTTTTCACTACTGCCTCCCATCAAACATTAATGGTAGGAGCTCTAATCCATTCTACACAGTCCAAGATATCTACATTTGCTAGGAAAGGAACTGTAACAGAGCAATACTGACAACTCACAGTAAGTAATTACTCTTAGAAATATCTCAGTAAACTCAATTTGCTCCCAGAGGTCTTTTAAATTATATCTCGTTAGAGTGCAATGCTTTTTCAAATGACAAGGTCACACAAAAAAGCAAAACTCTATTTTATCTTTATCAGAGCTTTACCCCCCTACAATAAAACTGTTATAACACATAATTCCAACCAGATAGAGATACTGTGTTTTACTGTTAGAGTCCAGAAAAGCTATAAAGCAAGCAGAGTTGTTGTTTACAGTCACAATAAATCTGGAATATTGCATAGCATTCTAGGTGAGGCAAATGCTTCTACTAATGTGAGCTGAGTAGGAATTTATTTTTATTTTTAACTTCATAGATAAAATGATTCTCTTTTAAATTTACACTAAAAATTCCTTGTGAATTGGGAAAGATGTATCTCAAGGTATTTGACCACAGCCGAACACATACTTTATCTTATCACCCTGCTAAACTGCATCGGTGACTTTATGGCAAGAGGTTGTTGAAAAGCAACAAGGATTGAGTGGTTTGCCTAACAGTTCTCACTCATTTTATTAAATATTGATAGCTGGTGTTCTCTCTTATAACCTCAGCTCCCAAAGCCATGCTAAAAATTTTCATTAAAAATCCTCTTGCCATTGTTTTTCTAAAGAGCTAGGAAATATGTTGTAGTGAACCCTGAGCTCAGAATCAAGACATAAAGATTGACAAATTCTTTAAAAAGTGTAGGACATTTTGTATTTATATGCCAAAATCTTGCTATTTGGAAATGGGGTAGGAAAAGACTCCTCAGTCATTAAGTCCTCATCAAAACTACCAAAATAGTTTCCTCACAGTCACATGGGACAATGAGAAAGACAATTACAGTGCGATAGCAGCAACATAATCACATTTTAGGAGCAGTCATTTTGGGCAAAAATTCTACATCTAGTATTAATAAACAGAGATTTCAGTTTAACAGCAATGGATGAGATAGAAGCTGCAGATTCTTTGCTAAGTATATCATTAATTTTGTTCCCCACTAAAAACTATGCCGTTAATTACATATGTGTTTATATTTTCAATTCCAAGTGATCTGGTGCGGTAGAAGAGTGCACCAAATCCAAAACCATCAGCACTGGTGTTATCTTAGCAAGTAACTGCCTCCAGAGAAATTCTCCAAGGAATTCAGAGGATAACAAGGTGCAATCACAGATAATGCACAGCCCAGTTTGAGAGTTGTTATACAGAAAGATAGGAAATAATACAATTCTACAAGTAGGAGAAACCTCAACTCTTCCTACAAACATACCTGAAGAATCTCAATTACTCAAAGGAGAGCTCAGGAAAGCAGGAATAACTTTAGATGACTTAATGGGGAGGGTTTTTTTTTAATATTTTGGGTTTTTCTTAATACTTGTGTTTCATAAGGATATTGTACAGGAGTGGTTTGAGAGATACTAGCAGGAACTGTAAGGGATATGGTACAAACATAAGCAATTACATAACAGTCAAAAGAGTTCCACTTTTGCATTCTCAACCACCTTGCGTTTGCCTTGCTTTCATTTTTTTTTTTTTCATTAACAAGCACAGGCTGAATTTTGTGAAGGGAAAGCATCAACAGACAATCATCTTACATTTAGAACAGACCGCTCCCAGAAAACTTACTTCCTCTGAGCCCTACAACTGAAAACAGAGGACTCTTCTTCTGACAGGAGATCCTCTCATATCATTTTATTTCCCTGCATTGCTTATTCAAGACAATATGCAAAAGGCAAATACCTAAAATGAGTGCCTATAAATACAGACCATAAAACTAGAGCTTTAGCCTGGAAGTGGAAGGAAAGGGCTACTAAAACATCTTCCATCAATGGAAGAAAATTATACGAATAAGTTAAATGTCATAAATTTGATGGAAAGTGAGATCTGAGCTTTCTGAACATGGTACAACTCAACTGTAGGGTTAGTAACACAAGCGCTGACAAAAGAATTACCCAGCATCATCTCCTGTAGGTTCTTAGTGGTTCTTTCAGAAAAGTTAAAGGCACCTAAGGCACCCAATCAAGCCCCACAAAACTGTCTGTGGGGAAGTCTTTTGAAGAAAGGTTCCTTTGACCTGTTACAGCAGTGAGAACAATGAAGTCCTCTCGGACCAGGAGCTGAGGTGGGAGAATAATTTCTTCTCTCCAGATATTTATTTGATCTTCATTAAGGATTAGTGGTTATGAACACCCTCGTGGATGCAAAGCCTCAGTTATTAAAGAATATATGTCTTCATTTAAAAATCTGGGAGAGAATAAGAAAATGCTGCTTGGACACAAAGCAGAAACCACAGTGGAAGAAAGCATCTTCCCTTTTCTGAGTTCTTTCTTAGGTAAGGACACAAAATCAGACTATCTGTCCCCTCCATTCCACATATGACAATATTCTGCAGATCATTCTTGCTTGCATTAAAAATCATTCTCTCCCAGAATTTGGACAGAAAGAAAAATAAAAAATTGCCAGCACAGAATACTTAGATAACAGGTCTTATCCTGTATCCTCATACTATTTAGAGCACAGTTTGCACAATCAATAAAAGCATGGTTCCCTTCTCTCCCTTCTCCAGCTATTTCATGCAGAACTGCAGTAACAGAGTTACCACCCCCATGGACTGATTTTAGAAACATCTGTCCAAGCCACCCTGCTCCCAACTACTCAGTTATTGAACTCTGTAGCAAGAATTCCTCATCAGTGGTTCAGCCAGTTCAGTAAAAATGAAATAGGTAAAATCTGTCACTGATGTATCAGGTAACTTAACAAATCCAGGTTTATACTCCTGCAGATCTAGCCCATCTGGCTTCATGAAGAGAGCGGCATCACTTTGTTCCAAATGTATATTTGACAACTAGCAACTAGGACTCAGATCCCATGACTACTGAAGAGCTGATCTAATTTATGTTGCTGTAGAAAACTGGGATGAATGCCTGTACTTGTAAAACCATATTCTGAACTCCTTCTTTTCTTAATATAGTATTGAACATTTCAAAAACAACTTAGAGTTTGAGTGTTCTCTCCTTTTTTTGGTTCAGCTCTTTAGTGAGTATCTACAAATCCATGGTATATTTTAAGAAAACTAGAACTAGTTGGTAAATAGTTAAATAAATAACCATAATTGGAAATCAGATTTTCTCTTCGAACTGACTTGTGTTTGAATTTACTGAAGTTTGTTGCTGAGCTTTGATTTCTCTAATGAAGAGATAAGTTTCATTCTGTCTTCCCTCAAAGCAAACTAGAGTGTTTCATGACCGAAATGAAAATGATATATCCAAGTTCTGTGCAATAAATTCTGCTGAGGAAAGCAAATGTTTTCAGCAAAACCACAGCTTCCAGTAGGAGAGCATTAGGATGGAAAATTTTCAGTCCACTCTACCAAATATCTGCATGTCTTAATTCCAACATTTTTACCTTGCTGACGATGCTTTGCTTCACAGTGAGTCTCACTGATTTCCCAGAGCTAAGTGCCAGCACTTCCGGTAGTGATGCCTGAGCCATGCCATCTTGGCAACACAGTCTAGTGATGTCGGGCTCTACGGATCCATAATGTGTGACTTCCTCTTGGGTTCCTTTCTGCTTTCTAGGAATGAAGGGGAAAGGTTAGTAATTCACCACTGCCTCAATTTATGCAAGCAGAACAAGCACTTCTAATACTTCTAAGACTCTTCAATGTATCAGACACATCATTCCTATCTCTACAGGCTGTAAATTGAACTCAGAATATTAAAAAAGGAAAATATATTTCTGTTAGCTTTTTCTTTAAACTCAGTTTCTAACTGGCAGAAGAGATTATACAGAGGTCTTGTCTGTATGTTCCCCATCTCTTAAGAGTCTTTAAATCAAGACTGAATGCACACTTCAGAAACTATGAGTCAACTCAGCCACATGTTTTTAGGCTTGATATCAGACTCAGTGGGTAAAATTTAAAGCCTGCATTTCAGTTTAGAGGACCATCACAGTCCCTTCTGCCACAAAATCCTACAAATCTATGCAATGAGCAACAGACTGCAATCAACCTCTGGCTGCTCTTTCTCATTCTGCTAGCTGTATTTTTTTTTAATTGTACTTTTACAAATACAAAAAGGAATTAAAAACATGGCAGCAAGTCTGAAATCAAAACAACTTGATGGAGGGTAAATGAAACAAACAAAATGAACAAAGCTAGCTTAAAAAAAAAAAAAAAAAAAAAAAA
>PPHD01029930.1:0-10471 GCA_002909625.1 Bambusicola thoracicus
TGAAAGCTGAGGTCACCATGCAGCCTTTCACAAAGACAGGTTGGTCCTCTATTCTTTCTCAACACCTTTCATAAGAATTTTAAGAAATGGACTGGTTCAAAAGTTCTTGGAGACATTCAGATGGGCAGAAGGTGCACTTGAATGTATGCATAATGTGTGCTCGTTGAAGCAATAGAGATTAAGAAATTCACCAAAAAAATCTTCAAACACACATATCTGTGTTTACTGGGTGCTGAGATGTATTCAGATCTCAAAAAAATCACATAGGTTATATTCAATTGAAGGAAAGAATAGCTACCAAAAGAAATCTTGCCAAGCTACTATGAAAACCTCTGCTGTTTCATTTATGCATAGCACTTAACAGAAAGATATAAAGCCTACATTATGAAGAAACATAAGTACCTGCAAGGCTTTTATCAACAAAATCCGTATTCGTAAAAGCCAAGAATTCATTGATGCAGAAGAAATTTAAATGTAAACATTATCAGAGCCTCTACTACGATATCTTTTCACTTCGTAGTACATTCTTAACATGGATTGTGAGGCTCAGAAAGGGATAAATGAAGTTCAGCAAGGAGCCATACAAACCATTAAACTACCAGCTAGGATCTAGATTAACAAGTTCTGGAGGTGGGATGAACCCACATACAAGATGGATAAGGACTGAGAAAAGCAAAATGATAGAACCCAAAATACAAACAACTTCCTACTTTTCTAATCTTCAACAGTTGCAGGATCAGGGGTTGCAGCTACGCTTAAATTTTAAACCAGGTCAGGGGACACTTGTGGGCACAGAAGATTAGCTATGTCACCAGCATGGGTCAGGCCAAAGATTCTGCTGAACTCCTGGGGTTGACAGAGGAATTAACACAAGCCAGTGACCATTTCCAGGATGCAGTTTGGATGCCACCACTCTTTCAGCAGGAAGAGGAGCCATCGACAATATGTTGCTACTTGGCTTCAGTGCCAGAGACTGGTCCTCAGCATCTTTAATTTTTCAGGTACTCTCCAAAGTCAGTTTTAACAATGTCTTTTGAAGTTGAAATATGCAGAAAAAGTCTGAAGAAAAAGCTGTTTGCAGAGACTGAAGGGATGTGAGTAAAAGGTGGTGTGATGCTGTCATTAAAATGTGGGATTTCTGGGACAGGAGGTAGATAGAAACAGCAGTGCAGGGAGGATAACTAGCCTGACCCAACAGCTGTTGTAAATCCCAATTACTACAGCACCAATCTGTTCAAGCCAAACTGGTTTGTCATTAACTAATAGCTGCAGTATATGGTAATCATTCCTGATGATTAAAAGCCCTTTTCCAAATAGATCCAGAAGTTCTCAGATTGAATTATCGTCTCCCAGCCTAGAGAAGTGCCTTCAGACAGTCAGCACCTCAGCCCCAGCCAAGGCTGCCAAAACAGTCACGTCTTTCATTTGTCCATGCAAGGTTTGCAGATCCAGAGCTGCGTATTTGTGTTCTTCCTGTTCAGCAGGCATAGCTATTACCCAGACTGCATCAACTTGTTTACCTTTGAAAGTTGGCTTCCAATGTTATAAGGCTCTTGAGTAGAGGGAGGCAGGGTGCAACCACGAGTGACACTGTATACTCTTGATTTCCAGTAACTTCTTTCTGGAGAAGTGACTCATCCCCAGAGACCATTCTGTAGCGAGTAAAAAAAGTAAAAAATGGAAATAGATGACCTGCAGTCTGGGATGGATGTTTATGCCCTGAATGTGGAGCAGAATAGCCTGCTATTTTTCTGCACATATTTCACCATTCTTCCTGTAGATAGTCCCAAAATACAAAGGGTGTAGCAGAACTAAACGGGAAGCCAATCTACAGAACTGTGTGGGTACTTCACGGCAAATTTCCTGTCATCACCACCCTGATGATTCATCCTGAAATAAAAAACAGTGGACACCTTTACATCACAGAAATTACCTTGAAACATTTGCTTCCACGCTTCTGACTTCGGGATTAAGGTGTTGATGTAAACAAGCTCAAAGTCATGAAGCTGAGGTAGAATATAGAGTTGCCTCTTTAACATTGAATGGTGGGATAAGAAGCAGACATCATCCCCAAGATAACCAGGTACGGGAGGTAAAGTGATCATGCATACACCCTCTCAAGATGACTGTGTTTGTCTATTTCACATAATGGGACTGCCTGCCCAAGAAAAGCCTGAAAGGAAAGGGGCCTCATCTAGTCATCTAGTATCTAGTTGGGGTTAACATTAGGTTTGTCAATGCTTTGAGCAGAAGTGAAGAGTGGGTGTCTCTCATCTTATTCACATGGAATGCCTTTCAAAACTACCTAGCTGGGTCTACAACTCAACAGAGATGCTGCTTGGTTGCTTCTTTCTTCATCAGCACTCTACATACCTCCAGCTTGGATTACCAAGGCACTGGCATAAATAAACACAACAGGCCTTGACCTGTGGGAAATCTCACTTCACCTATGCCCAGAGCAGAGCACTGTTCCTGTCCATGCACTCTAATTTCTCGATATGGGAGCTATTTGCCCACATAGAGTATAAATGGTGCCCCTACTCAACATCCTTGTGTGACAGGGCAATGCTCACTGAACAGATAATTATTAAAGGCTAAGGAGGGTAACTGTTTGCCTAAGATTCTAGAAATCCACTGCTGGGAAGAACATAGAGCCACTGTGCTCAAGCGTCTGGAAAGATCATTCCTCCTTTTAATCCTCACCAGCTTTTCCATCTGTGTCTCTATGAGAATTTGCTGGTCAAATGCACATGTATTGTTGTTCTGGCCTTTCCCCATCTGCTAGTAGAGGACAGAACCACTGATAGTGAACACACTTCTAATTTCTAGCTGTGATTTTTTTCCTAGTCAGATATCACCCACCCAGTGCCACTGTTTTTCTTATCTTGGAAAGGTCTTCCCTTCTGAATTGCCTCCTGTTCAGTATATCTGGAGTTGGCAGTCTTCTCTTCCTGTGGAAAAAACCTGACATGCATTTTATTCCTGTCTTCATATGTGCTTTTGTATGGGACTCCAGCTCCCTTCCACAAAGGTGATGAGAAATGCACCCAGTGCTGCAAGTGTGGTCTTGTCAGTGCCTTTCACAGTGACCGTTGCACTGTATTATGCCCACTGGCACAGACCCTGAATGTGTCAACCCTCTTCATGTTTCATTGGATGTGTGAACTACGCACAACCAGTGACCAACAAATATTCATGTCTTCCATCTGTCCAATTATTTAGGTTAGAAGGTCACCTTCTGCGGTATAAATTATTAGTACAGTATGTTCTTATTACTTTTATTATGACTTACATCCCAGTCGACTTTGTTGTTTTTGCTGTCCTGATCCTTCTCTGTACAGCTGATGCATCACAAATTTATGACACCAGTAAATGTCATTAATGTCATCAAGCAGCCCTGCAGAGGACTTGGGGATGTTGGTGGATTAAAAATTGGATATGAGCTAGCAACGTGTCTTTGCATCCCAGGAAGCCAACTGTACCCTGAGTCACATCAAAAGAAGTGTAGCTAGCAGGTCTAAGTGTTCTTCCCCTTTACTCTGCTCTCATGAGACATTATTTGGAGTACTGCATCCAGTTCTGGGGTCCCCACATAACAAAAGGCATGGACTTATTATGGCTGGTCCAGAGGTGGATCATGAAAATGATCAAAGAGCTGGAACTTCTCTCTTATGAAGAAAAGTAAAGAGATCTGGGACTGTTCATCCTGGAGAAAAGAGGGTTCCAAGGAGACCTTACTGCACCCATTCAATATAAATGATATTTAAGAAAGATGAACATTTTTTACTAGAGTCTATCACAACAGGACAAGGGATAATAATTCTAAACTCAGAATAGATATAGATAGGCTGTAAGGAAGAAATTTTTCATGATTGACGTGGTGATACAAGTTGTCCAGAAATGTGGATGCCCCATCATTGGAAGTGTTTAAAGTTGAGTTAGATGGGGTTTGAGCAACCTGATATACTGAAAGATGTCAATGTCCACGGCATGCGGGTTGGAACTAGATGATCTTAAAGAGTCCCTCCAAACCCAAATCATTCTATAACACTATGATTCCATGAGATATCCTCTTTCAAGAGTCTTTACAGAAAATATTAAACAAAAATACTCCAAGACCATATCCAGAGGAACTGCACTACTGACCTCCTCTAGACCAATATCCTTCTTTCAATACATTAAAAAATGTCAACCTCTCCACTTCTAACCCTTCAAAAAGGTCTCACCCTCTCACCCTGTTCATATTGACCTAATTTCCACTTTTTCCGTTTTAATAAATGTGACATTGCAGTATCATGTTGCTGAATTCTTATAAATCATACCTATTAATGTGAAAACAAGAAAGAGTGCTCATGTGCCCCATTTTCATTTCATCCTGTGTCTCCTGTCTTTCCATGTTTTCCCTCTCTTTCAAAAATTGCTCTTAATCCTAGTATGTTATTGATGTCAGACAAATGACTCTGTCGCGTTTTTTTCCCCTTCTCTCTTTCATTTAGATAGCAAATTGTGATCTCATGATACTAAGATGTCTTGAACTTGATCCATTTATGAACAGTATTTAAGAGAGAACCTGGAACTCTTTGTCAGTATTCAGTCAAAGTGTTCCAGGGTGGGAAATACTCTGTCTCACTTTCCTTGAACTTGAACATACTAAACTCTTTCATTCTACCCTAGACGTGGTTATTTCTATTTCTGGATATCTATATTCATGCTACCATTACTCCTAAAGTCATAATCTTTCCACATTAATTAAGTGGTTTAACTTAATACTCAGTTTTCATCTTATTATATCTTCACTACTTTCTTTTTTCTCCCGGTGTAAGAATCTTAATGTTGTTATGTCCTTCCTGACACTTAAGTCATTTTGACTTTTGCAAATTTTTCACTTTATATGTTTCTCAATTTCTATCATGTCATCGTGTCTGATGTTCAGTTTTTCCTTCCATTCTTTTTAGCTTTATCTCTTCTTCCCAGAATAATCTTCATGGTTATTCACTCTTTTCAGCCCACAGTTATTTTCCTGTAGTTACTTATTCCTCACTTTTCCTCTTTGATAGGAAAGCAGTTTCTAGACACACCTCTGACTTTTCATTGGTAGGGAACCACTGGCTTCACGTCTCACAGGTACATCTTCCAGCTCGTTGTTCACTCATCCTTCCTCTAGCCACCTTATAATAATGTTTATCTGCAGTATGTGTTTAGCTAACTAAACTAAATCAATCCAACACTAAACTGGATTGGAGGACAATATTGTTCCAAGTGTGCTTAGACTCCTTAGTTTATCCATCAGCGTATGCAATCTCAAAAAATAGCTCTGCAAGGAGGGGAGATATGGAGAAGTAATAGATGATTGATCTATGTTGTAGGTGGATAAATGGAGCTGAAGTCAAATAAGACTGAAATGAGTTTGAACAACTAGGCTCTGGAAACATAGGATGCTCAGAAGCAACATAAGTTGAGAAGGAAAAAGAGATACCATTGATCTTTTCCATTGGAAACCACCAGTAATTGAGGAAAGAGCCTGAGAGATTGATCCTACTAGGAATGATTGGCACAATTCTGTGTGAGAACAATAGTTCTTTCTCCTTTTTGAGTTAGAATGTCCTATTATTCAAGAAACTGACCCATAAACAGAGATGCCAAAGAAAAGTTTAATGACAAAGACCCATTTGAGAAATGTTGTCTTCTGCAGCTGTCATTTGAAGACAAATACAAAAGGTATTCATTCTTCACTAAGTGTGATGGAAGAGAGGAGAATATTAATTACCAAGAATACTGGATGTCACGCACTAGCCCCATTCTCATCCTACTTCTCCAGGAGCACTCATGACCAAGATGACAGATTTTTAATACCTGACCTTTTACTAATAAAATCACAACAGATTTATTATGCTGCAAGTTTACTACATCCCAGGGTGTGAGTTGCAGCTGGCCTATGCATAGTTTGTAATTGCTTTATGTTCACCTTTGCATAGAAGTCTTGCTGAAGCTCCATCCAACCTATTCCATAACAATATTCAATCACTTTTGTTTAGGCACTAGTAGCTTCAAAATACACCTCTATTTTTGACATTATCAACTCACTTTTCTTCCAAAGTAGTTATGCAAGTAGCCTCTTCAGAAAAATATCCAACAGATATCTAGCAGGATTCATATAATTATGCATTCTGTTCAGCTTAACAATGTCTCAATGTTAGGGAGAAAGGAAAGCATGTATTTAAAACACAGTCATAAAGTCCCTAATAAATCATATTTCACAAAAGAAAGTTTGTTGCTTGTGAAAAGTCTTTCCAGTGGTTGAGAGAGAGAAGTAGCAGTTCCAGACCTGTAGCCTGAGCGTATGCAGAGTCCAGAACAAGCTTCTTCCATCAGTCATCTACCTAGTGCAGCCCTACCCAAGAGCAATGCTGGGAATGTAAACAGAAAGAGGCTGGTGGAATTTTCAACAGCATGACAAGAGCTGTTATTACTACTTTATCTGCAAAATAATCTTGAAATCCTACATACTAAGGTGTATGAGACAACAATACAGCCAGCCATGTCCTCAAGGAGTATCTATGCTTTAGTTGTCAAGATGTTGACATCATCCAGAAAAGTGCAGTCCAATGAAAGTGTCTGTGCCAGTGCAGCTCCCTGTGAGCATGTTGAGTGCAACCTCATAGACGTCTGGAATGAGTTGCTGTTGAGAGATATTCTTGTCCATGTCCTTTTCAAACTCATTCTGAGGGTTTCATACACAGGAGTTTTTGCTTCCACTGGGCACTCAGCTCCTCATCATAAATGGTAATATCTTCCATTGGATATCTTACTTTATCCCTTCCAAGCCCATTATCACTGGAGTTGGATGCAGATGGTAAGATGCACACTTTCACTCCAGGTCAGCTGGTCCACAACTTCAACAGGTGCCTTTTGGTGTCAGTGAAAGCAAGCAGGTAATCCACAGTGTCATTCGTTTCGATGGGGCAACTGTCTGGAGCAGATATGAATAATAGTGCATGTGTCTACTAGGCTGCAAAAAATAAAGACGTGTATGGTGACTCACCCTAGAGACATCTATTGTATAGAATCATAGAATAGAATCATTGGCTGGTTTGGGTTGGAAGGGACCTTTAAGATCACCCAGTTCCAACTCCCCTGCTAAAGCTGTAGGAAGATAAAGTACCGATCTCCCCAACTCAGCATTTGTGACTTGCTTCAATGTTTGCTACCATGAACATTTCCAAATGTTATGGTCTTCTGCATCTTCTGTGAATTGGTGCTCCCACAGCTTTGATCCCTGTGGAGATGACTCTGATCACATAGATCCCAATGATAGTGACTGATTTCTTTGCAATGTTATTCCTGCTATCACACTGGATGCCTATGGTGACATGCACAGTAAGCTGTTCTCAATATTTATCAAGGCTTATTATGTAGACTAGCTCATGATAAGGCATTTAGGCCTATATCTGATGATAGACTTTGTTATTAACATGATATTAAATGATAGACTTTGCCTGAACAACAGGCCTGCTGATAATACGGTTGTCAATCTCATCAGTGAAAGGCACTGCTACTGACAGTGAAGTGCTGACAAAGTGATGTGGACTCAGTGATCAGTCACAGACTCATTAACAGTCCCCAGTTTTGTCAAAAGTAAACGACTTCTTAAATTAATAGGAAGAACTCAAGAGGGAAAACATTCCTGCTAAAGGAAAGGAGGTGCCAATCCCTTGATTCTGGACAGTCACTGCATGTTGTCTGCACCTAAACTACTTCAGGATGTTGCTCAAAGATTGACAGTGCCAACAGTGGATCAAAGGGTAGACCAAGACATTGGAGACTCCAAGCCAACAAAAGCCCCGAAGAGTACTCCCAGCACCCTTCAGCCTTGGCTTTAAATTATCCAACTTTCTGATGAAATATATACTCAGAAGGTCCTCTCACTTGTCAGAACATGTACTTCTGGTTCACACCTCAAAGACTTTCACATATTCTTGGCACCAACCATCATCAGGACAGACAGGGGAATCATAGTGTAACAACGAAAACAGGAGACTGTCACGAGAGGTGACATACAAGCTATGTGTATGTCAGTCTTTAAAAGAAGCCAAGATTCATCCTGTGATCCTGAGAACATCCGGCACAGCTCATACCACATAGCTAAACTGTCTCATCCCCCCAACCAAAACGTTACCATATATACCAGAAAATACCTTTGGCCCATGTTGTGTTTTGAAGTATGCCTGGGTACCATCTGGAACAGATCCAGTGGATTCAAGCCATAACAGGGATAGGGAGTATGTCAAGTGATACATATTCTAGGTAGTGCTTGAGTCCATGGTAGAAATGATAGGGGTTAAAGGATGTCTTTCCCAAAGGATGAATATCTACAATATGCAACCCAAGGCTATGTGTTGGGCACTTTGCATGCCCTCTGTAAATACATGGGAGACTTCTGTTCCTAGGGCTGATGAAATGCAGCTGGCAAGATGATGCCGGAAGGGATTATATTCATCCTTGCAGCTAGGAGCAGAGGGACCTGCAGGTACAGGGTCCACACTGCTAGACTCCCCATTTTCTCCCAGAGGACTGAGAGACTAATTTCCTTCTCTAAAAACTCAGTGGGAGTGGAGGATTTCCTTCCATCTCCACAAGTACACATGATTTTTAGCCTAGAGGTTAGTGTACTGAAGACAGAGCTTGGGAAACGTGAGTATAATTTCCTTTTCTATTTTTGAAGAGGTACAATTTCCTGTCTCACATCTCCAGATGAAGTTTTCAAATCACCAAAACAAAATACACATATGGGAAGAGAGAGGTTAAAGCTCTTCACACATTAACTGAGTCAGCACTGGGACTCTGGATATCTCTTTGATACTCCCCTATGTGGAGACACCTGTGTTTTATATCAAACCATCCTGGTAAGAAAGATCTACAGAGCTCCTAAGGGAAGGGTGCTAACTGTGTCATGCTCACACTTTCACCCTTCTCCAGCCCAATGAAATCTACATTCCTTTCCATCCAGTAGCACAGTTTCATAAGGAGGGTGGAGAGCAACTCCACCCAAACAAGCCTATAGTCTTGTTATTAGTGCACACCCTTGGGAGGTGGGAGCTTTGATTTACCGAACACATCACTGAGCATCACTGCAGACATGATCAGGGACAGCATACTTTCCCACTGTTGAATCACATATGATGATAGTAGAGCCCATAGACATAGTCAAGCAAATGGTACCTAGCAAAAATCTGCCCTCTCTGAAAAACAGAAGCTGAACTGAAGCTGACTCAACACACTGTTCACTAATCTCTCTATTTTCCTACGCTCCTGCCATCACTATGATATCTGCAAACCTGATGGCAGACTCCATCCTGATAAGCAGTTCCCAAAAAAGACACTGACATTAGACAGACCAATGCCAAGGCTACAACACCATGGAATTATAGTCATAGAATGACTTGGGCTGGAAGGGACCTTACAGATCATCTAGTTCCAACTCCCTGCCGTGAACAGAGTTCTCACCCATCAGATCAGGCTGCCCAGGGTCCCATCCAACCTGGCTGTGAATACCTCCAGGGATGGGGCATCCACGGCTTCTCTGGGCAACCTGTTCCAGTACCATGATTTTTACCCAGTCTTTGCTTTTAGAAGGGATGTGATTTTTTGTACTTCTGATTTCTAGCCCAATTTCATAGAACCACAGACTAACAGAATGGTTGAGTTTGGAAAGGACCTCTGGGTCCGTTGGATCCAACCCTTGCTCAAGCAAGGACACCCTGAGCTGCTTGACAAAGACCATGCCCAGGTAGACTTTTAAGATCACCAAGGAGAAGACTTCACAATCTCACTGGGCAACCTGTGCAAGTGTTGAGTCATATATACAATAAAGAAGTGCTTCCTGATGTTAAGATGGAACCTCCTCTTTTGCAGTTGGTACTTGTTGCCCCATGGACACCACTGTCAAGAGCTTGGCTTTGTCCTCATTACAACCTCCACTCAGATATGTAAAGACATTGATGAGATTCCTAAGAACCTCATTTTCTCTTCAGCATTTTGGTGGCCCCCCACTGGAGTCTATCTTGTGTCTACTAATGTCTATCTTGTACTGTGGGATCCAGAAATGGATCCAATACTCCAGGTGTTTGCCTCACCAGTGCTTAACAGAACGGAAGGATCACTTCCCTAGATCTGTTGGCTATGCCCAGCCTAACACAGTCCAGAACACAATTAGCAATTTTTTGTGACAAAGGTATGTTCATACCTCATGTTCTGCTTGGTGGACTCCAGTACACAGAGGCTCTTTCCTTCAGAGCTTTAGAGCTGGGTGGCCCCCAGCATGTATTGGTGCATTTAACTCATGCCTAGTCTTCACTCAGCTCTAGACCAAGAGAATGTTGGTGGGGTGACCTCATTGCAGCCTTTCAGTACCTGAAGGGAGCCTATAAACAGGAAGGGCGTAAACTCTTTGAAAGGGTAGATAACAGCAGGA
>PPHD01029932.1:0-10471 GCA_002909625.1 Bambusicola thoracicus
CTTTAAAGAGGACCCAGTCCTCTGTAAGGACTAGGAAAAGGAAAATATCTGTTTTTCCCCTCCCTTTTTTTCTTTCCTTGCAATTAGACAGAATGATACATTGCTTCAGCAAATCCTATGGGAAGGACTGCTTCACTGTGTACCTAATAGATCTAATAGGATATGATTTTAGAACAGCCAACTGGGGCTGCATATACCTTGTAATTCAGAGGTGTCCCTCATGGATGTCCCACCTTCTGAGAGAGAAAGAAGTTCAAGTTAGAATGTGCTTACAAGAATTGAAATAAGATTTCTGATTGCATTCAGAGACAACTCCACACAAATACTGGACTTGGAAATGACCTGGACGATTTATCAGCACTCAAAGAATGGGACTTATCCACCTTCAGGCATCTTTGTGTAGCCAATTATATCTGAGCTGATGAACTGTCTCTATTTCTTAAATCCAATACAGAAAAGATGACACTTTTAAGATACAGTCTTTAAGTTATTCAGTCTAGAATGTAAGCAGAAATGAGTAGTGGTGCTGTTAACTTCTCTCCATTAGTGAAAAAAAAAAATAAAATACAGAAGTACAGAAGGAGAGAGAAACAGAAAAAGAGGCAGATAGATACATAAATTCACCACCTTGGGATCCAGCAACGGAGTCTTCAGTTCTTTGATCCAAGGATGGAAGGTTGACTTACAGTGTCCTTTGAATGGGTGCTTTTACAGAACCAGCAGCTCTGGATTCTTAAGGGATGGTGTCACTATTCATGCATGTGCTATTTAGGTCCAAGAACTTTCCCAAAGTTGGCATGGGGCTTGCTTGGGAGCCTCAAGTGGTCAACCAGGCAGAGCTCCATGGAGTGCTTGATCTTTATTTGACCTTGTTCCAATGCATGCGCTGTTGGAGATCGAGGGTTATGTAAGTTGATTTCCATACAGACTGCTGAAGCTTCTGTTTTAAATTTCAACATGTAAGTTAATCAAACAGTAAAAATGAGACCCAAAAGTATCCTTCACAGACATTCAGTATGCTATTATCTAATGAAAATACATAACTCCATTTAAAATACAGTACTACCCCTCACAAACAAGTAAAAGTGAATACTTGTATTTATGTGTGGGTCGGTGGATGGGAGGGTGGTTGTGGTTGTGTGTAAGGACAAATGGAAGAGAGTTAGGATGTGCAGGGAGAAAATTAGAAAGGCAAAAAAAGACCAGTTATCCTCAGGGTACATGAGCCAGAAGTGTGCCCAGGTAGTCAAGAAGGCCAATGGCAACCTAGCTTGTATCAGAAAGAGTGTTGCCAGTAGAAGCAAGGAACTGATCATCCCACTGTACTCAACAGATGTGAGGCTTCACCTCAAGTACTGTGTTCAGTTTTGGGCTCCTCACTACAAGAAAGACAGGGAGGCCCTGGAGCATGTTTAGAGAAGGGCAGCTAAGTTTGTGAGGTGGTCTGGAGCACAAGTCTTATGGGGAGCAGCTAAGGGAGTTGGGATTGTTCAGTCTGGAGGAGACTCAGGGATGACCTGAGTCTCTCTACAACTGCCTGAAGGGAGTTTGTGGTGAGGTGGGGGTTGGCCTCTTCTACCATGAAACTAGCAATAGGAATAGAGGGCCTTAAGTTGCACCAGGGGGGATTCAAGGTTGGATGTTAGGAAATACTTCTTCTCAGAGAGAGTGGTCAGGCACTCGATTGGGCTGACCACAGAGGTGATGGAGTCACTGTCCATGGAGGTGTTCAAGAAACATTTAGATGTTGTACTGAGGGATATGACTTAATGGGAAATATAGGTGATAGATGGATGGTTGGACTGGATGATCTTAGAGGTCTTTTCCAACCTTGGTGATTCTATGATTTTATGATTTCCAGAGTCATAAAGCATTGCTGTTCCATATTAAAGTCAGTGAAAAAAATCCAGTGACTACAATGAGAGACAATGAAAACAAAATCAAATTTTTGAAGCATAACCTAGAACATAGATGTTTGATGCTGCCTCTGCCTTCACCAGTAAATAAATCCCATAATTAAATGTGTACACACACTTTGCATCAAACATAAGGAATCCTAACAAAATACAGAAGAGAAGGCTAAAACCACTTGTTATAACTTTGCATATTATATATATATTCAGCAACCTTTTATTTATTTCCCAAATTTCTCAGAACATTAAAAAGTAATCTTGAAAAATACTGCTTTCCATTAGATTGAAAACTGTAATTACAGAGACTGTAAAACCTTTATCCTGGGATTAGTTTTTACTGCTTATGTTCAGTTCACAGAGATTGTCAAATGCTGTGCCATAGATACTTACTCCACAAATTGAAAAAAGTAAAAAATTATGTTATCTGTTTTCACAGTGGCTTTAATGCAAGACTGTTGGATGTTACCCTGAAAATAATGTATTAATACATCTTACTCATAAATGCCAACTATCTTATGCTATTTCAGCTTAATCATTAAATACACGTATTTATCAAATGAGTGAATCAATTTGTCTAAATCCAGATACTTCTACTGTAAGTATCAGCAATTGTCCATAACTGGAGACAGAAAATTGGGCCTAGCAGACTTCTGATACAATTCAGAGTAATAGTTAATCTGTTCTTAGGGACAGTCACCTCATATGACCGTTCACCTTGCATTCTGAGGGATGGCAAGAACAGACTATTTAAAGGAAAAAGCCTTTCATAAGCCACAGTTACAAAAATATCTGACTAAATCTCGAGTACATTTTATTCAGTGTCCTACCAGCCATTCTTATCCACTTAGAAAAATCCAGGAAATTCTAAGAAAGATTATTTATGAAAAAAAATTCCAGACAGAGGAAACTGTAGCAAAAGCCATTTGAACCCATTTGGTGTTACAGCTCCACTGAAATGACAAGCACCAGGGTTCCAAAAGAGTAGTGACAGTATAAAACCCTGTTGAATTGGATCTGAGAATTCATGTATTTTCCACAAGACAATTTTATATCCCATATCAACAACCCAGCACTCTATCAGAAGATCTTGTTATTAGTATAGAGCACAGTTGCTTATAGAATGGGCCACTTATAGAATGTGTAATTTACATCTGAGGCACAAATATGTTGTTTTTTGTTATTATATTTGTAATAGACTGTTGACAAACATGATAACTGAAGAAAAAGTCTTGCAGAAAACAACTTCTACCTCTTACCTTAATTTCTTATCTGAAATTCTTGGAAAAATATGGTCCCCTATAAGAACTAACATATTGCATTTGTGCTGCATCAAAGCAGATCACAAGAAAAAAAAAGGCATTCTATTTTGAAAACAAGTTCCATTTTGCAGATGACCAAAAATTATAGAAAAACATATACTGCGACTAAAATCTCCTCTAAGAATATTGTTCTGAAAACACATTCTTTGGTCACTAGCTTCTCTATTGTTAACATTTTTTAATGATGCATTTTGTTAATATTCATGAACGCCTTAAAAACAGAATATTCATGAACGCCTTAAAAACAGAACCCATTTCTTCTTCATGGAACATAATGTAATTTTGTGGGTTTGGACTAAAGTTGAAAGAATGTAAACAGAAAGTTGTTCTGAGTATGAGAAGTACTGTATAAAGTATATACAGTACATAACTGTGTTTTTCAAACCAAACGAGAAGCATACAGAGAAGCAGCCAGACACACTGTAAATGTAACACCTATAACTTTTTAAGACATTGAATAAAATTATTTGATTTTGTATGCCTTGTACATTCACTGAAATTCTCTCAAAACATGTATAAAAAATTATACATGAAATCATTGCTCTTCTCTCTTTTAATCCATCAAATATTTGCTGCAGTTAGATTTTCATCTATCTCAAAATTTACACTGCAGTATCTTTCTAACATTCCTTGGGTGCTCTGAATCATAGAATCACAGAATTGCTCAAGTTGGAAAAGACCTTAAAGATCATCAAGTCCAACTGCAACCTAACCATACTATCCTAACTCTAACCACCCACTGCTAAATCACATCTCTGAGCACCACATCCAAATGGATTTTAAACACATTCAGGGATGATGACTCAACGACCTCCTGGAGTTGAGTGCATCACTGACCTAGTGATGGGAATGCTCACCTTTTCAATAAGAAAGTCATATTTTATTATTATTTAGACTGCTCTACCAAATTGCAGTAGCTAGCAATTTGATGGCTTAATTTTTAAAATTCACAGCTAAGTTTAATGTACTTTTCAGATTGTTTTGTCAGTTCTATAACATGCAAAATCTGATTTCATTGATTTGTGTCTTTTTTTTCATATGACCACTGGGGATGATACTGACTGTCCTGTTCTTTTCCCATTTTGGTTAAGCAAACACTAAATTAAATCCCTGTTTTCTGGGAAGACACTGGACTTTCAAGAGTATTTACAGCTCAAGACTTGTTCTTTGTTCTTATCAATACGGAACTTGAGTTATTTTTAAGGCATAACTGATGTGGTCAGATGTCATGAAAAAAAAGAATGGCAAAATTCATTTACAACATATAAAATCAGTTTTTAACAATCTTTCAATTACTTTATCATTATTATATTGTATATGCTTGCATGTATACACTGATATGTCTTCTAGTGCACTTGTTTTTGATACTATATGTGCAGTAAGCTCTGCTCTTTTAATATGCAATTGATCACTTCTAATCTATTTGACATCTACTAGAAAACCCTACGGAGGATAAGTAAATTGGCAGATATAGTCACACTGACATTGTGATACAAAGGGCAAAAGTGATACAGAAGTGGAGAGAGAAAGACTACTCTGACACAGAAACTAATCAAAGAAGAAAATACTTGTGAAAATTACACACAACTAGAAAATGTTATGAGAAGACACATCACTAATTTGTTGTGTAATAGCAGTCTTTAACGATATAACAAGCTTATTTTATGCCATTCTGTGGAGCTCAGCTTCTGCAGTGCCAGTGGTAAAATTCTGATTTAACACAGTTTGAAACAGAATTTTAGGAACATCCCACATACAAGTCATAAATTGTAATTCTTCTGTTACACAGAAATCTGCTCCATCTCACTTCTTTTTTGCTCTATGACATGAAGGAACATGAGAACATGAACCATGTTTTCTTTTATTGCATATTCAAGATTTCCCACGGAAGTAGTAAAACTTCACTATAAAAGGCAGCTGTATAAAACACTAACAAAACTTTTGTGGGGAAGCATCCGCAGTTAAAGATCTCGGTGTTCTGTTTGCTTTTCTCTCTTTCTGAGAGTCATAATATCCACCATCATACTTATCAAGTTTAGGAAGAGAAATGTGTATATAACCTCGCTCAGTAACTTCCTGGGTAATTTGCACAGTTCATCCAGATATAATGTTCTGTTACATCAGTCCAGGAGTAAGATTAATTACACTCATGAACCACATAAGGATGAAAAGATTTAATCTAATTAACAATTTCCTTTAATACTAAATCTCCATTCTAGTGGAGATTTTATCAATCGTTATTTTTAACTACTTAGAACAGATTCATTAGTTTTACTTTAGTATCAACATTTTCTTTTCAACTCTGTGTGTTTGAAGCCTAAAGTTAAAAGCACTGGAATGGCACTGGAATGCCATTTGCGAAGTCTCGGTATACACAGAACCCCAGTTTCCTGGCATAAGTTTTGCTGTAATGTATGCAAAGCTAGCATTAGTGATAAATGTCTCACACTCAAATTGCTTTCACACACAAAGACATACACAAACCGTTATCATATGTCATTACTTTAAGAAACATCAGTTAATCCTCACTTCCTAAAACTCCCGAATTTTGATAGTCTTTTCATTCTTACAGATGATCATCTGTAAAATGGTAACAGTTTTAAACACTTGGACACTGCTCATAGGGCTTCTTTGGAAAGTCCACACTCTAATGACCAAGACTCATCCTCCAAACTACTGCTCTTTCTTGTACCACCTTGGACAAATTTAGAAACATTCTCAGTAGATATATTTGAAAACCATCTGCATGCAAATAGGATTTGTTACAATATTTTACACTAAATACATAAATAAAGAAAATATTTAAATGTGAAAGCATCTTCATCAGTTTGAAATCTATTGCATTTAAGAACTGGAGGCTACTGTTGTAAAAGATAGCCATATTTTATTGTCACTTAATATACCTATTGGCTACGTATTTTCTTTGCCTGCCTTCCTGAACACGCTCCTGTGCCTAAGTCCATCAAATATACAAACTGAGGAAACTGTAAGATCTATTAATGATATCCTTCGCTGTCACAGCAGACAAGACCAAAAGTCTTCTGGGCTGCAGGAAGGAGAAGTTCAGCAGTTCAAGCGAGGTGATTCTTCTCCTCTGCTCAGCACTGGTGAGACCATGTCAAGAGTGCAAGGCCTGCTGCTGCTTTGTAGTACAATAGGGACTCACTGAAGAGTCCAGTGAAGGGCCACAAATCTGAATAAGTGAATGGAGCATCTGCTATACAGGCAGGGAGAACTGAGACTACTTAGCCTGGATCAGAGAAAGCCCAGGGAGAGCTGGTCCATGTCTACAGATACATGATGGAGATGTAAAGAAGGAGGAGATCATCAACTCTTGTCAGTGATGCCAGTGACAAGGCAGAGAGCAAAATGCACAAAGTGAAACAAAGGAAACCCCGCTTGAACATAAGAAAACAGCTTTCTATTATGAGAGTGGTTGAAGGCTGGAACAGGTTGCCCAGGAAGGTTGTTGGGTCTCCACCTGTGAAAGTATTCAAAACTCAAGTGGACACTACCCTGAGCAACCTGTTCTAGCTGACATTGTTTGAGAAGGGGGTTGAAAAAGATAATCTTGAATAGCACCTTTCAACCTCACCCATTCCCTGTTTCTTTAATTACTGTGAAATTAGGGGGAAAATAAAACAACCTCATATTTTTCATTTTACAATAGAAAGCAGGTGAAGTCACAGCTACAGAGACTTTTAAATGTTTCTGATGCACTAATATTTATGCTTGAAAACATTGTATTTTGATTGCAAAATTGCCCACCACTGCAAGTTACTGCAAGCTACTTTGCTTTTAAAGTAGGATTCTAAAGCAGATCCGCATGTTCAAGTTGGTTTCAAATTGAAATAAATTTTGCTTCCATTTTAAAAACAAAGCATGCACTTCAGTGCTACTGCCTCAGAATTCACTGTACTGGACTCTTACTACCGAGCTGTCCAAGTTCAGTCTGAGAAATGAAGGAAAGAATATTAGCACATTGTCACTTCATCACAGCTGTTAATTCATCAAAAAAGCCATGTAAGGCATGAATGGTCATAGAAGGTTTCTTTAGATACTGCAGCTGGTATTATTATATTTTATACTGACAATTAGAAAAAGCTTGTCTAGTAGGAGAAGCAGATGCATTTTTGCTAGTTTTTTACTTTCAAAATTCTACAGACATGCTACATTTTTCAGAAAGCAAACAGTTTTATTAATAACAGTAATCTTCTATTACTAGTTCAAGGGATCCAATTTAACACACTTGTTATTTCTGACAGTGAGTCTTTTGAGAAGCAACCTTAACCACTCAAAATGACTAGCCTTGCCATGTATATGAAAGATTTGTCATTAGCAGTGTCCTCCTGAAAAAGAAAAAAAAAAAAAAAGTAAGTGAAAAAGCCCACCTTTTATTCCGAGTAACTAACTTAAATATAGCAATTAACATGTTATCTGGCAGATCCGCAATCATCATCATCTTTTCCAAATAGGTAAACTCATCATTATGCATTTTTAGCTTCAAGATTAATGTATTCCAAAAGCACACTGAAGAATAAAGGTACTTCATGGCTGTCTGATTTTAGGCATCTTCCCATCAACCTAAAGTGTAATCCCCTGGAGTGATTATGTGTGAATAATTTAGAAAAGTGCATGATGCCTGAGGTTTATAGACATAATGTAATCCAATATTTGTTCAGTGGCATGTCCATGGCACTCCAGATAGACTGTAATGATCTTGCTGAGGGCACAGAAGACAGTTCACATGTACATGGACCAATTTTTCACCTTAGAGTTTTATCTCTTCTTCATAAAAATAGGACTATCAAACTTAATTTCAGGACTACATGCAAAAATAATTGCCAAAATGTAAGCCTATTCCTAAAAAAAACAAACAAACAAACAAAAAAAAACCCCACTATGAAATGTAAAAGAACAACTGGAAGAAAAAACAAAAAAGCCAAACAACAGATTAACTGCAATTTTCAACATCTGTGGCATTTAGAAGCTGAAATGCTATTGAATCAGCAAAACAGTTCAAGTTCTCAAGTTTCCTATGAAAGTTATGTGATCTTTTATCTTGCATAGGTAACAATTTATTATGCATTGTTTGTTTCTGACAGGACATTATACAATTATGTTGTATCATCATTGTCACTCTGCAAACAGCTGGTTTCTTTTCCTTTCTCACATAAATCTTTCTGTTTGTGGAACAGCATCTACTCCCATACAAAATATAGCATTACTTTTGGAAATGTCACTGAGAATTTCATCTCTAAAGATGCCTGAAACACTAAAATAAAACATATTTTTTTTGCAGATCTGTGGAAAGTTAACATAAAAGGGAGTCAAAAAAAGTCGAAAAAGAAATTTGTGCTTGTGAGACATTTGCAGTTATTTATGTTTTCCAGTTCCATTTAATGTCTAGATCAAATTTTCATCTGTGTAAAATTGTTCAGATTTTGTCACAACTTAAAAGCTCTTCTGCAAGGAATAAAGTTCTACATCAAGGATCTCTAGATAGGCTTTTTTTTTCCCTGTTGCTCCACTATGTTGGCTAATTTTTTGCCATAGTCACTTGTCCTTTTGTTGAACCGGAATGGTTAGTTTTGCATACAAATTTAAAGAAAAGCACATTGAGTACAACTACGCAATCAGAAGTTAATGCTGAAGAAGTAGGAAAAGAAAAGCTCTTCGATAGAAATGTCTATAGTTCTAGTTAATTAATTACAAAACACGAAAACTACCTCCATAACAATAAAAGCATTGTTTTGTATTAGGCAAGATGTCCCATTCCATCACATGGAATAAACTATAAGGAAAGCAGCTGAAATGCATGTGTAAGGCGGATGTCAAATTCAGGACCTTTGTGTGATAAAGTAAATGTAGAATTAAAAATTGACTTTTTACATGTACATTGGCAATTTTAGTCTACATTGCATATTACTGCTAATATTTCAATACTTGTCTGTACTTGAAAATTCTGCCTTCGAGGATCACATACCTTCAAGATTCAGCTTCTCCAAGACATCTTCCAAATTACAAGGTTCAGCAGCAGTCACACAAAATGAATTTATTTAGCTTCATCTACAAAAGACTGACCATAAAATCTGGATTCAGGTAAGGATTTCTATACTTGCTCTAAATTTTGCATACATGATGATCTAGCATTTATCTGGATAAATAAGCTAAATAGCTTTTCAAGTCATTCAGCATATGTGTTGAAAGTAGAACTTGGTTTCCTTTATCATAGTCTTCAAAATTATGACTGATGCTATTTTTTATTCATCTGACTTGTGATGGCTATGTAATTTTCTTGGAAAGACAATGATGGCTGATGTTATATTTGCATTACTATTTCATAATTTGATTTATTAATGAAGTTCCAGTATGACTTCGTAGTTATATTGATTTGTTCAATATTCTTGCATACTTATTTTGTTGATCTTAATAAAACAATACAAAATTTTATATATCTTAAACCTTTATAGCTGTTCTCAAGGTGCTATTTAAATGTTAACAATGAGTTATTGATTATATTGTTTTATGCCTACATATAAAGTACATATTGATCACAGTAAAATGCTTACACTCTATCTGAGCATTTGTTTGAATTAGTACAGAATTAATCAAATGACAGATCTGGTCTTATCTATAATGTGTGGTGGCTTATGAATTTGCTTTTAACTCAGGACTTCGTAAAGAACTGGGAAAGGATATATTCTGTATTTGATGACTTCTTCAGTTATCTTTTATCTGAATGGAATCTACAGGGAACAAAGGTACATACTTCATGTTAGCATGACTGTATGTAGCCTCATGTCACAATCTACATTAGGGCACATTGTCTATTTCTCCAAAGAAGAAAGGGTTAACTTTTAATTATACTGAAGAATAAATTTATCTGAATTTTTACACAGTGAAAAAGGATAATTTCATCACAAGAGGAAAAAAAAGAAAGAAAAAGCAATCACATTTATGGGAATGCACAATCATATTTCAAGTACTTATTTCAAAAGTAATGTTCTATTGGCTGTATTTTTTGTACTTTACTTATGTCTCCATCTGTCTACTGTTTCAATATATTTATTCAATCTCTGTAAAAATTCATAAACATCTACAAGACAAACGTTGTCCTCCTGGAAATACATTTTTTTTTAATTTGTATTCTTTGTGAAACACATCTTTGAGATTTTCAGTTTCATATTCCAAATTTTAAAATATACTAGTAAATTTTATTTCACATAATTTTTCTAC
>PPHD01029934.1:0-10470 GCA_002909625.1 Bambusicola thoracicus
TCTAGGCAAGAGTGAACTGCAGATATATTGTGTCTTCTGGAACAGGATCCTGCAAATATCAGCCTCAAGAACCTTAACAGCAATTATCTGCTGTGCTGGAAAAAGCTTTGGTAGATAAGTATCTACGTGTTGTCTATTATTTAAGCTTCCTGGTTAAAAACAAACAAACTCAAAAAAAGTGATTGCAGATATTGTAATGTTGTTTGGATTGCTGTTTATGGAAAATAAATCTTGTACATCTTTATTAATTTCTGTGTTGCAAAGGTAGAAGGCTGAGGAAGTTGGAAACATGAGCATCATGGCAACATCATTTATGCTGTGTTCTTGGGTATGTACATATGCCAAAAACTCATTTATAGCCTCATACTGAAAAAGTACTTATCCCGTCAGGAAAGCCATAGCCTGCAAACTTCCAAACCTGAAAGCTTTGGACTCATTGATGTTGATATCTACTGTTTCCCTAGACATGTAGAGAGGGAAAGTCTTCTGGACCAGAGTAGGTGCTTATTGTAAGAATATGTGAAGAAGTCAATTTCTTGTAGCATCCACCTGCCTTGTGTTTCCCAGTAGGAAATATTTGAGGGAATGCATTTATTGCTGCCATTCCTGGAATGGAGGTGTACTGGTGAAAAGAGAAACTTCCCACACATCTTATTCTTACTGTCTTCAAAGAGTGTCAGACCTCATTTGATTGTAGCTGATTTGGACAGTATTTTCATCCAGTAGAAAACAAAACAAACAAGCAAAAACATATTAGCACAAAAGGAAGTCCTTCCTATGGGGAAGCAATTAACTTTTCAAAGAAGCTATATTCCGTTTGGGTGCTCATTTACCTTTTTCTACTGGTAATTGTACCACTGAAACAGTATTATTTTTAATGTTTGCCATTATTAGCTATAAATGTGTAGTACAGCTCCCGTAATAGGACTGAAAAGCAAACTTCTTATGCAGAAAGGCTGTGTTAAAAATGGGAATGAACTATTACAGGAACTTAATAGCAAAAAAACTTTTTCACCACCATATGGTAATGATATAACACAAAGCATATTCCTTGCCAAGATATCCCATCACAATGGCAGGCTGCCAGTTGCTTCTCTCCTCCTCATTCAAATGGCAAAAATATCCAAAAAAGAATTATTTGATTGAATCAGGCTGTTGCTTATAAGTATATACTATTAGCTGGTACTCCCATTTACATGCTCAGTTTCTCTAGAGAGCCAGTCCATCTCACTTCAAGAGCACTGAAAAAAATGACTTCTCCAGCTCAGCTGCTCTAGGACATTTCTTCCTATTCCAGCTCTTGGAAAGAAGAAGTCTTGCATTGCTGCAGTCTTTAGTCTTCGTTGCTAGTTCCTACTTGAACAAATTTTGGTCCTGGTATGGAACACAAACCGTCTTAGTCTTCTCTCCTTGGATCTACACTTAGAAATGTGCAGCTTGAAGAGATGTGAGTTCACTATTCTCCAGTCACTTTGGCTAACTCTATTTGTTTGCTACAGCTTAGACTAGGAAAAGTCTGCTGAACTAGGTCTGGTGTGTAGCACAATTTGTCACGGATCTACAGCTCCTTTTTAAGACTACCTTATGTGATTAATAGACATGGCAACAAACTATACTCTCTGTGTGTTATAATAAAGAGAGTGGGAGCCTTCTTTCTTGCTTAATCCCTACCAGTAGAAATAGCATAATGGTTTGAACACAGAGCCTGAGGTAGTTAGTTATATCCTCAGGATGAAAACGCAAGACTAACTAGGGATACTGACTTGGCTTATGGCAATGTCCCACACTGATGCTGTTGTATGTTCAGGAAGCATTAGGCATCTATCACCACTGAAGTCTGTTCCTCTGCCTGAAGTATCTGCCTCTAGGAAGTGCATCTGGTAGCCTTTAGGTGAAGTTTTTAAAGAGGATGCAGCTATATGTTGAGTCACACCCTCAGATATATATAATCCATTACAGCTTTTTTTGGCCTTTTTTATAGACATCTCCTGCTTTCTACTTCTGATCTGTACACATCTTCACTAAGTAAAGTGCCATCAGATGTAGTTACTGTGTGACATTATCAATACCCCTGGACATCTGACATCATTATTGTTCTGTCTGTTTTTATCTTCACCTTTATTTCTATGTAATTCCCTAAAAACCATGGGAATGTATCAAACAGAATAACCATCTGTCAGGGAGCAAAACAATATTTGCAAAATATTGAATGATTTGTCTTTTGGCAAAATCATCTCCTACTGTGTGTGCAAAGCTTGCTGAGCTTTCAGCCTTGCCAAGAATAAGAAATGGTCCTATTTTCCTACTTGTTGTCACTTCCTAACCAGCTAGAGCTGAGGGCAGCCCAAATAGCTGTACACATTGTACTACAAATCATTTTCTCAGTTTCATCTGTGTTAATATTGGTCATAGATGATTTTATTTTGTACAGACTAATTTGTGATTAGCCACATTTAGATTTGAGTGTGCAAAAAATAGACCTGCATTATGTTGTATAGTTTCTGGGTGCAAATGATAGGGTTGTTGATGTAACCTCATGATCTAAATTCTTATTATGACACTTTTCTCCTTTTACTAATAACACCAGTTCTTTTTTTATTTCCGTTCACTGAGGTGAAGATAGTTCACAGGCTCTTTTTCTCTGACAACTAATGTTGGTAACCTTTGTAAATCAACTAATGTATCGTCTTAGATAATTCATAAATCTTTGACAGCCAACTTTAACAAATAAGGAGTGATAATAAAGGTAACAGAACACTGGAACAGGCTGCCTAGAGAGGTTGTGGGGTCTTCTTCTCTGGAGACATTCAGAACCCAACTGGATGCATTCCTGGATGACCTGATCTAGGTGCTCCTGTTCCAGCAGGAGGATTGTACTAGGTGATCTTTTGAGGTCCTTCCAATCCCTGACATTCTGTGACGCACGGAATGATACATGAGATCCTCATTGTTGTCAGCTAACTAGAGGAGTTACCATTTTCTTGTAAAGAATTTGAGGAAGGTATAACCAGTGTTGTTATATGAGAGCTGTAAAAGGTCCCTACATCTGCTAGTACCACAACTCTAGAAACCTCTGAAACTGTTTCCTCTGTGTAAACAGACCACCCCTCATTTGAAGGCTGCAGATTCTTTGCTCAATTTCTTCTTGCATGTGACTTCCAAGAAATTAATCTGTCAGTTATTGAACTTAATCTAACAAAATTGCTTTGTCTTGAAATATACTGAACCAAGATTTAACACTTAGTCTAACACCCTTAGTCTGCACTGTGACAGCTGGCGCTGGTATCATGAAAACCTAAGAGTTAGGCTCCCCTGTTAAGCAACCCTCAAGCACAAAGTAAAAAAAAGAAAAAAGAAAAAAAAGAAAAAAAAGAAAACACATGCTGTCATTCCTTCTCCTTAGCATTATTCAAGCAATCTACCAATCTATCACAAGCTTGTCAGTGTGAATGTTGTCAAAGCACTGTACACAATGACAGTGGCAACTCCTCCATACCAGCAGACAAAACTTGATCTACAGACCCAGGTGACAAAAAGGAGGGACCCTGGGGGAGAGCCCTGAAGCCAAATACATGGGTCTCGTGGTCCACTTGATTCATCGTTAGCAGGCTGCAAGAGCTACTGTGAAGCACAGCAGAGTGATGCTGGATAGCGAGATAATTATAAGATCAAACTGTCAAAACCAGAGAAGTTGGCAGTTGACAGGCACAACACTGTGTCCTTTATATAATTCATTACTGTCAAAAAACAATTTATCACTGATCTGCAGGCTGATTTATGTTTACCTGAATGTAAGGGGCTGCTCAGTATGCTGTTCTAGCTGTAGGGCAACAGGAATAGGAAACTGGCCACAGCACATTACCCTGGGACTGTAACCCCACAGACCTAGGACACCCTGACTGCACAGCTGTGTTTCTGCTCTTCATATCTCACTTCTATCGTCTCCCTTTTAATGTGGCTGAAAATGTGAGTATAAACAAATAGAAAACTTGCTGAATCACTTGGTAGTCATGCAAGCAAAGGAGCACTAAATCTTTTGTCTTGTAAAAGCTGTCAAAAGAAAATGTGGACATTAAGTGACTTGTTAAGTAACTTTAAAAAATTCCCCCGTGTCTCAGAGATGTCTCTAAAACAGTGATTTAATACAGTTTTTTTTTCTTCTTCTCACAAGCCATCGAGACAGTGTTAGTTAATTGTTCTTTTTTTTCCCCAGCTATGTTTGAATGCAGTCAGAGCCTTAAATGGATGAGGCTAAAGACATCTGGACTGTCATTACCATCTGGGGTCTCAATTGTCTTTGTTATTAAGGAAATACAGGGAAGTGGGAAAAGCAGCTTCCCTCTTCTGTCTTCTGGTTGGGTAAAGGGTCCTCTCCTGTAGGTCAGTCTTCAGCTTCTTACTGATGCGTCGATTTCGTTTCACTTGCAAGCTGCTATTTTGGGTAGCCTTGTTACACTTTAAATGGAAAGGATCCTGCTGCTGCAGCTCAGCCTTTCTGGGAAACCTTCCAAACACAGGCAAACTGGGAGAACTTTCTGCCCTTTGGTCTTTTATTGTACACCAGAGATACCACTGGGTAGTCTTCCTATCATACTGTGGAAGTTGGTGACAGAGAAAAGAGATCTTCAACTCAGTAATGACCTGTTAAATGCAATTTAACAAGTTTAACTATTTTAATGTAGAAATTGTTCAACAATTAATATAGAAACAGTTTCCCGTCCCTTTCCAATTAGGCTGTGTGACTTGTTCAGCATGCAGTTAGGTTTCACAGGTGAGTAAATGTAACAAACAACACGCTATGCCTCCCTTTCCTCTACTTCTGCTGCTGCTGCTTCTGCCAAATTAGTAAAGTGAATCAGGTGTTGATTGCCAACAGGTGAGCCCCAGGAGAAGCAAGAAGGGAAGGGGGGGGGCTTAGTGAATGGGTGGCTGTTTATAAGCAGAGTTGGTTCAAGTTTTTACTGGGGTTTTTGAATATTTGTTGTGAAATGTCTTTTCTAAGGTGCTAAGAATTTTTTTTTTTCTCTCCCTCATTTCCTGTGTTGATAACGCAGTTATGACATCAGAAGCTGGTGATTCTGTAAAATTTTCCCATGGCTTGTGTCAGGGCTGGATTCAGAAACAGGAAGAATGGGACTCTTAATTGTAATGTATATAGTCTCTTAGTGAGGAAGGAGGGGAGGCAGCAGATGATGGACTGCTTGTCTAAGTTGGCTGCTTCAGGAGAGCTTGTTCATATCTTGTACGCAGTAGAGGGGTGTTAGCCCTGCCTGAGTTTCCTGAAAGGTTATCTGAAAGTTTTTATTTCCCAAGATAACTGAATACAAGGATACAGTTAGAGGAGGCAGCAAATCCTACATGCATTTTGCACTATTTACAGTATGTAGTGTGATGTGAAGAAGTGTATGTTACCATGTGGTTGTGCAAGACTGTGTTGTTGAGATACTGGAGGAAATATTCAAGTACAGTAACCCTGGAGCTAACTAATTTTTCTGCCTGCCCCAGAGTAAGGTGCAAAAACAGGCCTGTTTTAACTGTCCTAGTACCATTCTTCTCTCCAAATGTCTGCAGCCATGTTCTAATAATTTGGAGATGTTTTGTATGCACGATTAGCTGTAGCACTAAAACATTATGAAGCATTTGAAAAACACATGGTCCCCCACTGTAATATTAGCATGCAAGTGAAAGGCTTAAGTGTACATTATATGTAACTGAGAGGAACCTCCCTGCATTGCTGTCTATTCTCACGTGTGTCCCTCTGGCTATTTGCTTCTTTTTTCAAGCAGTAATACCGGCTTCCTCCAGGACAAGAGTGCCTGTGGAGCATTTTCTGTTGTTCTCTTGAACCAGCGTTCCCAGGCGTTGTGACATGCAGTGGAAAGGCTGTGGTGCTTTGGCTCTTCTCACTTTTTCCCTTTTTTTTCCCCAACCCTGAGGTCCATCTTTCAGAAATTACTGTACTTACTAAGGGGTCTTTGGAACAAGGCTCTGCAGGAGCAAATGGATGAGAGTGACCTTTCAGGACATAGACAGAAAGTAGAATGAAGAGGAATAATTTCTTTTGTCATCACCATTATGCAGTTAATGATTTATTTACTTATTAAAAACTTGTAGATGGTAAGATCCTGTTTCTTATTAAATCAATTTGCAGTAACTCATATTCTGGAATTAATCTTCAGTGCTGCAATTTGAGTGGAATAGACCTTTAAAACACAAGCGTACTCATTTAAAACATCTTCTGGAAGAAACAATTATGTTAAGGAAATACAAGTTTTCCTTTCCTTGGTAATTTTGAAAAGCTATATCTTATATTCAGCTGATAAAGCAATGGGAAAGGCTCTCATCCTTAATTATGTTATTGGTAAGTGTGTTGCCTGATTATTTTCTTAGGAATTGCAGCATGGCATTAAGCACCACAGTAAATCTTCAAGGAAATGAGAATAGAACTTTCTTCTAAACCTAGTTTTATGATGTTGACTGTCTCTGGTCCAGTGCACTTCTTGTGTTTCATTTCTTTCCTCGGTGGAAAAAATGATGTAGCTGTTGTGTTTTTATCAGGAAATTATCTGATGGAAGTAGTGTTGGAGGTAACATGGTTGGCAGAAAATGACTTTGTTTAAATTCTTTTCTCTCCTAATTGTGTGTCCTTTTGGAAGTAGTAGAAAAATGTATCCAGGCAGACTTGGTCTCACTTTCAAGCAGATGAAGATTGGTTACTGTGGTGCACAGGCCGAAGACAGAACATCTTTTCCAGAATCCACAAGGCTGCTCCTTCATAACGGTGAGCATAGCCCCTTTACGTCAAGGGTTTTCCTTTGTGCAGTGTTAGAACTCTAGTTTTCTGTTTACATATTTATGCCTTCTTCTACATTTTGGTTGGACAGTGATATATAACTCTAATTCTATTTACTAGCCTGAAAAGATTTGCTGAAATTTATCATCTTTTGATATCAAATTTCCTTCATTCTTCTCATATTTCAAAGGGATTGTCCTGCTTCAAAGATCTCTTTCGAACATGCATATTTACTGCAGGTTGTAATTATTGACTTTATTTTATAATTATTTTCTATTTGCAAGGTTTTTGGCCTCAAATCATTGCTACTACATTGAGCCTTTCTACATAGGAATTGGTGTTTCTTTGTAATGCAACCTTACAGTCAGTATCTTATGAATAAAATTAGTTGTCACTGAATCCTGAGAAGATCTCTGTATCTTTCGTCTCATTAGCTTTCAGTTCTCAGCACCGATCATTCAAATAAAGGCATCAAGATTTGAACCTGAGTTACATGAATAGATTTGCTGGAGTTTGATACACTTGTAACTTTGCCACATTTTATTTATTTATGGATTCAAGGCCAGAGTGATGGGGCTTTTAAAATGTCCTTAGGCCCCTGCACTTGCGCATTTCTGTTTCTCACACCTAAAGGTCCCAATTGCTAATTTAAGTCAGCTTCTCTCCTTTATCATCTTTTTTTTTTTTTGACAGGTTTGTGTTACAATCATTAGTGTGTATTCTGCAGCTGTGGTACATCTTTATTTGTTTCTTTGCACAGTCAGGGCATCTTTGGCTGTCAGACTTAGTGTTTAGTTTCATTCTCAGCATTTCTCTCAATCCATTTGTTCTAAAACTTGAAAAATAACAGTACTTTGAAAAGAGGTGGGAGGAACTGCCCAAGACAATGTGATAGAATTGGGATATAATATTTCATAGGAGGCATATACAAACTGACTGTATTAAATAAAGATTATTATCCATGACTTTCAAACCTTTGAAAGAACATCGTACTTCTATTATAGTAGTTTTATCCTTGTCCTGTATGTGCAAGTAGTAGCAGTCCCTACAGTGCTGTGACGCACTGTGCTTTAAGGAAATACATTGGTTGTAATCAGCCACGGATGCTGCAGAGTGCTACACAAAGAAATCAGCATTGGCATTTGCTGGTGGTGTGCTCTAAGAGGACCTCGGCTCTAATTCCATCAGTTTAAACTTTGAAGAATATAACCGAAGGGAAAAACAGTAGGGTAATCTGAGTCGCATTAGGTCTGTTGTCAAGTTAGGGATCGCAAAATCTTTGCTTGATTTGTCTGAATGTTTGTGGATTTCTCTAACCTGACATGTATTAGTCACTTAAGAATTCCCAAGAAGTTTGGACTGTCCTGTATAACCACAGCTATGCTTTTACTCTATTTTGTTCTTTTTTTTTTTTTTTTTTTTTTTTTTTTCCTCAAGCCTACACACTGCAATGCAACACTGTACAGGGTGCAAAAATTTATGTAACAGAGTCATGAGTGTATTCATCCTTCTAGAACATACTCTGCTGCAGCACAACTACCTTGTAATGTAGGAATTGCCATAGTAACTACTCATTTCTTATTGATTAGGTGGTTAAAAATTCTCATAATATACAAGCAGAGTAACTTGCTGGCATATGGCTTCAGGCTACCCCTGTGGCAACTCTTACTTATTCATTCTCTACTTTTTCTGTATGTAGGAGGATTTTTTTTTATTTTTAAAATGAATTGGTATTCCTTGGATTAGGTCACAAAGTAGTCTTTTCTGCCATAACAGAGCTTAAATTGTAAGTTAACTTGACATCAAGCTTCCAAGGTAGAATAGAAGCCAATATGAGTTAATTATTGGATTAAGACAGGTTGATTTCACCTCAGTGTGAAAATGAAAGAAAGAAGAGGCTGCTTCTCCCTAATTTAGGGACAAAGCTAACCACTTTGCTGAGTCGACCCCTACCAAATAAAAGAGAATACTATTGTTTGGCAGTCATGATAAATATCTTTGGAAGATGCTTCTGACCCCATTAGAATCAATTGTGAGATAAACTAAGTACTGTTTTTGTTTCCTTAGTAACACTCTAGATGTGGTGATAGTCTTCAGCAGTGGCATTGTGAATGCCTACTGAAAGCAAGATTAGGGCTGTAGTGAGTTATGGTGGCTGACAGCTGTCTTGGTTCATGTACTGCTGTTGCTGAATGTACTGTTGTTTCTTACAAGCCTGAAAGATGCTCCAACAAAGGTTCTACCACGTTTATTTTGAAAGACAAGCTTTTTGTGAATTCTATCAGGGGACTGAAACTGCAAAGCACTTAGGGCAGGATGCCAGATAAAATTTAAGCCCAACACATTCTTCAAATATGAAGTGTCAGTTTACTCATAATAACATAAAAAGAAAGAACAGCAACACTGAACTAGGTTTTTTGTTTGTTTTTGCGGTGTTCTTGTTTTTAACTCTAAAGGCTATTCTAGGTTTGTCTGGGACACTTCTGTGATGCTTAGATGTTGGCTATGATTGTATCCGTTCTGCCTGATTACTCCAGGATACTATTAGTTTAGTATATAGGAGATTGAAGACTTCAGAGCCATTTTCAGTATAGATCTTTGAAATTATTATCACAGGTAGTATCCACGCATGCCTGCTTTATTTGATTCCAGCCCTTTCCCACCTTCTAAGGTTTGAAATTCTGGGGTAGGGCATTGTTTCTTATGTTGTACCACCTTTCTGCTCCTATATTTTTACTTATGGTCTGACAGTCTTATTTCAAACACTGTATGACCTTAGGAATGCCTGAGGGAGTTCTTAATCCATAGGGTTACAGGAAATGACGCTGCTGTTTCAATAAGCTAGTCTTTCAGAGAGGCTGCTCAGGAAAACATGCTTCTCTTTGTAGTAGGTTGCAAACAAATGGAGGAAGCTCTTTGGCAGCCACAGGTACTTTCAGTCTTTAGCAGGAGGAAATAGGCTAGGCTATTCTTAACCTTCAATTGGCCTGAACTTTTGAGTGATTTTTGTAGAAGCTTACACAGACAGCAGTGGGAAGTTCAGTGGTGTCTTTTGTCTGTGTACCAAGATGTGGGAGACAGGTCCAGAACGCAGACAAGAAAAGAACAGCAGTGTGTAGAATAAGATGTACGAGTTTAAATTGATAATTAAAGTGTTTTTTTAAATATTATTTCTTTCTTTTCTCTCCTACCTCCTTAAAATTTTTGCTTTTTCTGCCATCATGACCATTTTTATTAGCTCACTATTACATCAGATCAGGATCGGGAATGTTCTGTCTTCCTCTGCAGAGAAGGGCTTTAGTATTATTTTTGAAAGGCTTCTATCCTCATACAACAGCATGGAGAAAGACACAGCATTGAACTCAAAGACTACAGGGCCAACTACTCTCCAATCTGATGAAACAGAGCCTGTCTGTTTTTGATTGACACGGAACCAAAGAACAGCCTTGTGCAGTTTTAGATGCTAGTATTCTGTTCTAAATGGCTTTCAGGGTATTTGAGGATCTTACCATCTGAAGCAGGTTGGTGTTTATCAGCCATAGCATGCATAACTCAAAGTGGCAGGCAGACATCATCTGAAAAAGATAATGAATCTTCTGTATTCATCTTTTTTTTTTTTAAATTCTCATAAAATAGGGATAGAAACAAAAGCACTATTTTTTTTTTTTTTTTTTTTT
>PPHD01029936.1:0-10470 GCA_002909625.1 Bambusicola thoracicus
TATCTTCTGGATAGAACAGTTTAATAATAATCTGTCAGTGCACTTGGTGTGTGCTTTATGTTCAGCACTAATTTATTTGAGAAATTTTAGTTATGAATATAGATGTGACCTTTCATGACAATGGCAAAACTTGAGTTACTGTAGGTGGAAGCAGGAGGGTATGGGAGCTTGCCAATGTTAAAATTGCTTTATAGTGTTGGCTTCCAAAACGACATTTCTTGTAATTGATTTTATTACAATCATAACCAGTTAATGTACAGAACCACAACACTGACATCTGCTTATGCAATCTGAAATAGATATTACTGAACTTGTGATTTATAAGCACTTTATGAAGAAGCACTGAATCCAGTAGAGTCATAATATGTCATCTGACAATGCTATTTTCCAAGATAAAATATTTAGTTTAATACAAACAAAATTTTAAGCAGTAATATCACAGAAAAAAATATATTAAAATGATTGCAATATTATACTCCCTAAGATACAGCACACTTCTTCACAAATTGCTGTGTAAGAGTTGTTATTAATTAGATATCGAGAAGGTAAAAAAGGTCCTGTACTTAAACTCTCCTGCATTTTCCAGAGCTAGCTGTAACTTCTGGAATTATGGGAGACTTATTTTATTGGTCTGATGTTAACCTGGATTTTGCTTTAATACATTTGCAAAATGGGCAGGATAGTTGCCTGATGAATAGAAGTGAAACGAAAAAAAAAACATGTTTGTAAAGCTGTTTGGGTGTTTTAGACCTCTGGATGAGCTAGCTGGAATGAAAAATGAAAATTATTTTCTGATGAAGCTTCACACAATTCTAGAAGAATTACAGGTACTACAGAATTAATGTAAGCTGGCTCCAGCCTGAGTACATACTTACTGAACTGTGCTAGATATGTCTCAGAAGATCTGACTATATCATTTGCTTTTTCACCTTTTTACTCAGGTTGATTGTCTCAGTAACACCTACCCTTCATTTTTAATAAAAAAAGGTGGAAGAGAGCTTCATTTGGCAACATGGCTTTGTATTCACTCCACAAGTCAAGTCCTCTACTGCAAATCTTCTGCCTTAAGTAAAATTACTAAATATGCTGTTATTTTGCTGGGGCATATATATAATGTCTCCATGTATTTGGAATCATGAGTTTCCTCTTCCAGTGTCACAGAGAACAGTCTGGTCTTTCCCCACCTCTTCTTTCCCTTCTCAGCCTAAGATATCTCTAAGAAACTGTGCACACATCCCTGCACACGCTTGTACATATGTACGTACATGATGAGTAATGGTTGGGAATTCAGCTGCTGGTAAAGGGTAAAAGAGGCCAAATGACTTAGTTATTCAGTCCCTAACAAGCAAACTTATTACCACACAGGGGGAAGCCAACTCATTCCAGAATGTCAATTACTCAGGGGAAGATCTGAATGTAGATAATTAGGGACTTCAGGAGGATTTTCAGTGAAAACACCCAGAATAATGCCACTGATTGTCACTGCATTTTCATCTACATTACATTTATCTTCCAAGTGCCAGGTAAAACATCTGAAAATCCATATTGAGCTAGTAACTTCCTAGGCTAGTGGGATGCTATCCAACCTACTACTTGCAGCCTCTAATGGCAAGCTTATCAAACTTGCAAGGCTACCTATAAGTGTATTGAGAGGTAGGTGATGGTCTTATTGATTTAGTAATAGAGGAATTGTGATTGAGAAGCTGTAAGACATCAGAAAGCCTTATCAGACGCAGATGCACTCTTCACTTGGGATTACTCCAGCCTTCCTTTAGAAAGCAGAACACTGGCCAAATGACTGAGACATCATGTAAGCTTGGGCACAGCCTCTCATTATGAGCTGGAAAAGTTAAAGAACCAAGAAGTATAAGGACATATCTTTCTACCTTTGCTAGTCATCTGCTTTGCTAGGGGTGATAATTACATTTAATAATACTCTGAACCACTTTCTTGTTCCAGATGGTAGGCATCTTCACTACAGCCTGCGTTAGTAAAAATTGCACATAAACAAGACACTGGTAAAGCTAATAGTCTTAAGTCACATTTCTTTATTTTAACCACCAGCCATGCTTCCACTCTGACTTCTCTTTGTTCTTTTAAACCTCACGCTCAAACAGGAAAGAACTTTCACCTTTGGTTATGCAGTTACTGTGTCACCGCACATATGGCAAATTCCATTATTTGGTAATTTATGAATATATTGATTCCAAGAAAATAAATTATTTCTTGAGTGCTAGAACTAAAAACCTCATGTTTGTATTTTATTTTATCTTATTTTTTTTTAAGGTTTTCCATTATTGATAGATTCATAAGGTGTTTTTCCTTTGTCTCCACAGACTTTATGATAGGAAAGGTGAAAAAAAATAGGATAATTCAGTGTAGAGTCAGTCCAGAGGATTTAGACCTGAGACTGAAGAAAATGAAGAAAGAGGCTTTGGGGGGATTTTGTATGGATTGCTTTCAGAAGTAAGCATGAAATTATATCTTCATATTCAGTTATCATTTTTAATTTACAGACACTGGAAATTCCTAAATGTCTGTTTCCATACATACAGGTGATAGCAAGCAATCTTTGAAGTTCCTTAATTGACAAATGTCCTTTACAAATTTAGCTATGACTCAGACTTGCCTTTACGCTTTAATGACTCATATTCAGCAACACTTGAAATGGAAAAAGTGTACAATTTGTGTTTGCTTGTTTCTGTGGTGAGAAACAATGGGAAAGGATCCTGTATGACTTCTGAACACTGTAAATTTTTGGAACATGTAGTAAGCATTTCAGCTAGGTTTGTAACAGGCAAATGTTAACAGTGTCTGGAAGTTGTTACTGTCTATGCTTGAAAGGTTGATTGTTTAAGAATATTGTATAAAATTGGTGTTCTGACTCAAATATATTAAAGAAGCTCCACTAAGATTAGTGTTTTATAAAGAATAATCAAAGACCATAGGAGATTTCTCTTCTTAAATAAATCTTAAAATCTGATCTCTTTCACCAGTTTAAAGCAATGTCAGATTTTATGATGGAGTCACTCCCTGCAGAGTCACACTTCTATTCGCCTCATGACCTAAACTAGGTTCCCAATTATCTCCTAGTAACCATGTTATTATTAAACACTTCTATAGCAATCGTATTCTAAAGAAGAGAGATTAAGGTCCCACAACACTTAATGTACTACAAACACACAAGTACATATAGCTCATGGTGACAAAACATACACTATGTTGAAGGGTTAAATTAATGTATGCACAGAAAGGGGATTGCCAGCACAACTGTGGGATTGACACTCAAAATTTCCAATTCCTATTCTCATAAACACATCTATTTAACAGATCTGTGTAGCAGTGAGGCCTCTGGAATATATCCATGTGTGGATGGCATTAATGTTTAAATCAATTCAGAGCCATACGAGTGGGGTCTAAGCTATTTTGAGTTCTTTCCTCAAACAATATGGTAGAGAGGGTGAGTCACAGAGTGTGAGCTATAATGGTAACACTTCTGGTGAAGACTTTCACTTCTGGAATCTGTTCTCCACTTTTATGGTCTGACAAACAGGGAATCTGTCAGAACATGCTGCAAAATTGTATCAGTACATTTGATGAACATGACTGAGAGGGGAGCTGTAGTGTTTTTAGTGGCTCCAGTCCAGCCTACATGCTGCTAATATATTTTTAAACATACCTAGAGTAATAAATAGCACATTATAAATAAACAAACTAAATATATGCTCTATCAAATCAATTTACAACATGCTGCCTGATAAAAGAAGATGATGAAGGGATTCTCTACTGATTTTTACCAGAATACAGAGGACATTTATACCAGAGTGATTTTTTTACTCCTTGCCCATATACTCAAAGAGTTATCAAAGTGTACTAAAAATTAGGAGACTGACTCACTGGCATGACTCCTGCTTCCATGGTTCCGACAGTGTCACTCTGAGGGCTACTAAGACAGGTGGGACAGTCAAGCTCTCAGAACTGTTCTGCCTTGAACACTGCAAGATAGCTCAGCATGAGGACAGTGACCACATCCTCATCTGCACTGCACAACAGTAATCCTCGATGGCTCCTTTAACACCATTTTTCCATTTGCGTGCTTCTCCTCACCGAAAATTTCAATACTTACAGTGACTGGCAAGATCAAAAGAGAAGAGAGGGAGATAGCCAGCTGCCTACCTTTATAGTCAAACCTTCTCAAGGAGTAACAGGTAGCAAAGGCATCTTTTGCCAAACTCAATATGGGGTAGACAAAGATAATGGAAAGCTGAACTGATTTTAGTGATTAGAAGAGCAGAACTGATACATTTGAAATTTCTAGATGAGAATTGGTGGTAAGAGGAAACTGGAGATGTTGAAGTGAGAAACAAAGTCACTGAGGTCACTGAATTTCAGGGATGAAGCAGCACAGACAAGATGCAAGGCAGAGCCTTGAGAAAAGCATGGCACGTACTGCTATAGCTGTTGCATGGCTGTCAAAAACAGCAGAAAACAAAGAGAGCACTGTAGGACTGGCTGCATGATTCTTCTTAGAAATTCACTTTATGCTGGTGGTGACTACTTAGAAATTACCCAGGGGTCATGTTTTAATGCTAACTTATGTGCAATGCAGTCATTTCTTCATAAGATTTATACTGAGACCTGAGAGCTCATTTGTTTAGAGCTGACTTGCTTAGAGCTGAAAGGAAGAAAGGCTCCTTGAAGAGTCACTTAACCAAGCTCCACACCGCTAGCGTTGCAATACCGCTGACGTACCTGGGGACCCTACTTCACCAAACAACTCACTGTAACAGACATTCCTTAAAAGACTGCTTTATGGCCTCCCATTCTGCACAGCTGCATGTTGTAGCTCATCACCAGGGCCTCCCACTGCCACACTTACCGTCTGTTATTCCCTCCCTACGATGAGGCAAGGGGGGTTGGTCCAACCGGCCTCCCTTGTGTTTTTTAGTGGGCCTCGGCCTCTGACTCTGAGTGACAGCTGCACTGGTGTTGCTGTCAGTAGAAAAAGGACTGCTTGGCCGAGGTCTCTGAGAGGAAGGATATGCTTTGCCTAGAAAAAGAGAAACCAGATGACAAAAAATATTACTGACTTGAAATGTGCTGTTCTGTTAAGGTATATTCTGAAATATTAAATCTGGTCTAACTCTCAGAGGCAAGTAAGTGTCCCCTTGAGATACCTGCTGATGTCAATTGCTTAAGTTACACCACAGTAAGCAAAGTGAGAAACTTGGCAATCCTTTGTCTTTACTTTTATAATTAAAGTCGCTCCATCTGTTGTGCTAAAACCGCTGCACACCATGTAACCCCTACCTGCTTGGCGTTCAGAACAGATGTGTCATAACAACTCCTCAGCCCTCAGCAGTGAAGGTAAACACTTCTTCAATCATATCAAATTTATCTCCTCCCTTCCACCTTCACATTTGCTGAGCTCGATTCTCATCTTAGGGACTCCCATATGCACTGTATATCTGGAGTAACTCCAGTGAGATAAACATAACTGCTTTTGTAAGCTATGTAGCAGTGCAGGTTTGTATACTTCAAGGCTATCTTAAGAAATTAAAAAAGGAATTTAAATGGTGACATTTTCCTATTTATTTTCATTATTTTATGTGTTCAAAAATTATTTATTCTGAATGAATTTGTTCCTTGGGTTTTTTTAATATATAGACTAATGGAGATACGTACTTTCTCTTTCATGCATATCTTTGATGCTGTTCTTTGGAGCAGATCATGGAAAGCATCATGGCAGGAACCACCTGAGCACAGTTCATTTACTCTATTCACTTTTTTTTTTCTCCATGTTTTTATTCAGTTAATTAGGCTTGTTTCTTATTTAATAACATTTAAAGAAAATTAAATATAGGTCCTTTTTTGTTTGTTTGTTTGTTTGTTTTGTTTTGTTTCCTCTGCACCCGACCCTTACCAAGCATCTCAGGAGTGTTAATGCTTTAATTTGTTTAGAACTTACTTAAAATTATTACTTTGTTTAACATTTTCCGCAGTGGAAAAATTGTAAGCCAGACAGAACTGCTCTTTCGGTCCAATTGTAGGCCCAAATGCTCTAAGGGCTAGTGAAAAGTGACAAAATGGCTGTTTGTTATTTTTCTGATCTACCAACCCTAAGCTAATGTGAGACTGAATTATCTACTGGTTAACTAGATCGTGCTCTCCTGTGACTTATGTTCTTTAGTAAAAACCCCTGGAAGAGACAAAATTCTAGTGCATGAGTGCCACACTTTGTGCACCATAACAGATGTCCTTACTTCTAGCATGCCACCACTTACAACAGGATCTAGATTAACCTAATCAGGAGTAAACTGCTATCTACTGCACTATTTAAAATACTTTTTGGTGCAAAAAGAGGGCAAAATGAAAAAAGTAGCTATAATCTCTCTAACATACCGATTAGCATTAAAATGCCCATGTTACAGTAACATCTTTGGCCTTCTGATTTTTACTGACTAGCTAAGGCTTGATCTTTTATTTTCAGACTGATGTGTAAGCTGAGGAGGATCCCTCTCTTAGGCTATGTTACCTCCCAGTCTTGTGTCCCTATCAGCTATTGGAGGTTACCACATTTGAACCATTCATGTGGGCATTCCCTAACTCTCCTCTGCCAAAGAAAGCCCAAGTAAACTTAAAGAGTATGAACAGTATGCCTTTGCTAGTCTGATGCATTTAAACTGAAATGGGGAGCTGAACGCCCACCCAAGAAGCTAACTCTGAAGATGGGAGGAAGCAGTAATAAGCATTTGGGTGAAGGCTGGAAACATTAACCTCTTATAGCTGGCACAGCTGGAGCCAAAGACAAGTGATCAAGCCCTTGTTTCACAGATAAGTATAAAACAGCAGATGAACACAGACAAAATATTACATATCTTGTTTAAAAATAAAAAGGCCACTAATGCAAAGAAATTCAAATGTGAGCCTGAGATTCCATCCTAGCTCACACTGCACAGATGTTCTGTAAAAATAAACTTGCAACATGCAAGCACAACTAGTGAGTGCAGGATGAAGGACCTTCACACTTACTCTCTTGCATAAAGAAATGTGATCATGAATTCAGAAAGCTGATTTGAAAAAAAAAAAATATATGCACTAAAAATTCTCTTTTATCCCTTCATGAAAATGAAGGAAAATAAATAGCACTGACCTAAATCAGACATGGGGCAAATACAAATGATGTGTAGGCTCCCAAAACACATCTTTCAATGTACCTAATATCTGATTACAGCTTTTTTTTTTTTTTTTTTTTTTTTTTTTTAAATGCAGCCTTTCCAGGAAGAACTGCTGAGCAGTGTCAGACTCTATAGTAGATTTAGTGTGTGCAAATGGAGACAAGGATGAATCCAGTAATTCGTGATTTAATTTCCCATGGGTGTTAAAAAGGGAAACTGGCTGAACTACATGACAAATCACACAATGGCTTCTGGAAAATGGAATCAAAGTGTCTTGCAGGAGAGACATCTTGTGTCTGGATTTACCAGTGCCTCTTTTGCCTGACAATCAAACACATCCATGTGAGGCTATGAAGTTGGTCTCCTCATTTCATATCAATAAGAATATTTCATAGCTGTTCTGAGTGGGAGAAAATAACTGTCCAAAGGAGTAAAGAGTCAGGACCTTCAGATTTACTCCAGAGCAATGAACAGAAATAATACTGCTGCTTTTCCACTGGAAAACGACATTTTGCACTATGATGGATTTACTGTGGTACAGCAGATCCATAATAGGCTGGTCTGATTGATTGCACTACCCTGGGAGGTATCATATCATAAGGAAACTACAGTAAGCATTGCAAAGCTGTTTCCATTTGCTGATATTTTTGTGGGGAAAAAAAAGGGAGGCTGTTTGTTTACATGAGCTTTTTGATTCAGCTTTTTTCTCTGAATCATTAAGAGAACAATAAGGCAATAAAAAAGATAATCACAGTGGTTGGATACTCTTCTGTAACCTTAGCTCTAATAGTCTATCCAAGGAATTACATGTAAATGCTCAGTTTAAGTGCATATGTGACCTAATTAAGCTAGGAAGATATAACTGACAAGGGAGTTCTCATCCTGTTCTTTCATATTGATACGGTAAGGAATCATACTTAAAAGTGTCTGCGTGCTTGAACTCCTGTGTGCACATATGTGGTAGAAACTATTTCTCAGTGGGCCTAATACAAGTTGATTGAGTTTACTGAGGCCACGAAGAACACAAAAATAAACGGGTTAGGAAGGATTTGTGCCTTTCATTCAGGACAATTCAAGCAAAACGGTATATTTTAAGTAATAGTTTCGCCAAATTTGCTAATTAAAAAGGAGCAAATGAGAGCTTTAACTATTTTTAACAGTGAAATAACTGCCTTTTAAGGATGATTACATCTAACCAAAGACAAGGTCTGAACGACTTGAAAAAGGCTGGAATTTCACCCTGTGATTTGTTGTTGGCATAGGATTTCACTGCAGATTCTTTTCTTCATTTCTAAAAGGTAGTATTTCTCATGAAATCACTGCATATAGAAAGCTGACAGTTATCATCCCTAACATTTGTTGACATTTATCATGAATGCAAGCATTTTAGCAAAGGATAAATTTTGTACAAAACTGATTGTAAAAATTTTTAAATGATAGGAATATTATGGGAAATGTGAACAGAAACAGGAGAAAAAAGCATAATAAAAAACAGGAACCTAAATTAATACTTTGGTATTATGTCAGGTGGATTTAAATAATTAGGTGGGTATTTTTGTTGTTGTTGTTGGGTTTTTTCTTTTTTTCCTATTTCAATAAAACTAAGCAAATGCAAATACATTCTTCGTTCAGAATATTTAAAAGGAAGTTCTGCTTATCTTTTTTTTTGTTGTTGTTGTTAAAAATTAAACATAAGGAGCTTTACAATTATGAACAAAATTATATTTACTTTTCATTAATTTATTCTAGTTGATAAGACTGGTTGTTTTCAAAAACAATAGTCACTTTAGCCATGATAAATTTCACTTGGCTAATTCAGTTGGCATACTTAAAATTAAACTTAATCAAAATGTAATGATTTATTGAATTAAATATTGTTAACATCAGCTGATTAAAAAGACTTTTATACATTTCATATCATTTATAATTAAATCATAGCATTCCACCCCCATGCTTATAAAAACTTCACAGAAAAGTACATTTTTGCAAGAAAAGATGCAACAGAAGAGCAGGGATGGAGATAATAGTTTAAACATGACTTTCATCATTGAAAATGTAGATGATAGTGAGGAGATGCTGCAGGAATAAAATCAAAGACTGCATGGCAGAATTAGTGATCTCTTAACCAAAATATTAAACAGAGCATATGTCAGTAAATCCGTAGCAGAGTCAGCATAAAGAGAAACTGCAGAAGATTGAAAGTGCTGATTAAAAGCTTGCAGTATTCACTACTTCAGATCACTAAAAATGAAACATAATGTAAGTTTTTATTTTAAATATATTGATAAAAATATCTCCATCCACCTTACTCCATGCATGTTAGACAAATGTGAAGTGAGACGCAGGTTCACTGAAAAGAAGAACAGGCAGAGACACCGTTCATGCAGAAAGCATTAACTTTGAGTCCACAAACCTGTTCTTGTCAGGCTGGTTCCATCCAGCCTAAAACCAGCTTTATCTGCTGCTGCAACCAGTGCTTGTGCAAAACTGCCGCTGGTAAAGATCGAGTCATCTGAGGAGCTACCTACACTAGATCTATGACTAGAAAAGTTACGGTCCTCATCAGACGCAGAACCCCATCCATTTACCATTGAACCTAAAAACAAATGTAGGGGTCTAGTGAGTTGTACATGTTTGATATTTTTTTGATTATCTAAATCTTAAAGACCCATTTAGTATATATTCTTTCTCAACAGGAAACCCAAAGGTTGGCTAGCAGAGCTTGATAGAAACGAGCACTATAAAAGCTAACTGGGATCTCATTCATTGTTTGCACTGTGTAACTGTCACTTTGTAAACCAAATAATGCATACCTTTACACACATATAGATGCCATAATAAATTCTTTTGAAAGTTAAAAGATTTTTCCTGGGATTGATAGTAATGTGAATTTTTTTAAAACTTTATTTATTTTAAAGCAACATCTAGTTTGATTTTTGCAAAAAGTCTTAATTTAGGACAGCACAAGTCTAAATCTCAGCAGGTATGGCTGAAGCCAGAGCTTGGCTTCAAGAACATTCTTGAAGAAGACTGGCATTATGCCATTTTCTCAACCAAAACTTTAAAATAGATGAGCAATCTTAATAGCCCAAACAAAACTGATGGAAAGCAATTCATTTTACAGGATTGATTTATCTTTTTTTTAAAGGTTAGAAACAGACATTCAAGAGCAGAGCAAACATGTTCTTGACTGCTGAGTCACACAGTGAGCCAGTGCAGGCTTCACCATACCCTACCTATAGATTACCGCCACTGCAGGAGAGGAAAGCAATACCAACATCAAAAAATGGAG
>PPHD01029939.1:0-10468 GCA_002909625.1 Bambusicola thoracicus
GAGGCTGACTGCTGGGGAGCAGAGAAGGACCTGTAGATCCTGGTGGGCACCAAGTGGGAAATGAGCCAGCAGTTTGCCTCTGTGATGGAGACCACCAGCTGTGTCCTGGGTTGTATCAGCAGGTGCTGCCAGAAATTAAAGTTGATCCTTCCTCTCTACTCAGCACTGGTGATACACATACAGAGTACAGGATCCAGTTTCTGGCTACCCAGTACAGGAAAGACACGGACATGCTGGAGTGAGCCCAACAAAGTGCCAGACTTTTCTTGGTGGTGCAGCGGTACAACAAGGGCTTCAACAAAATGCAATGGGCATGAGCTGGAATGGGAGAATGGGAAAAAATTCACCACGTGGTCAAATAGTGGAGCAGACTGTTGTAGCACAGAGAGGTTGTTGGACCTTCATCCCTGAAGACTTTTGAAGTTCTGATGAGCAACCTGCTCTCACCAGCCCACAGCTGAGCAAGAGTTGTGTCACATGGCCTCTGGAGCTCCCCTCCAGCCTACATGTGTCTGTGATTCTGCGACAAAGAACAGCTGAATAAGCCTTCTTCAACATCCCTGCCAGCTTTCTTGTATTCACACCTTGAAATGCTTTGGCAGCGGAAGAGGCCAAGACAGCTGTTAACAGGAGAAGTAGCAGCTCCCCCTAAGGGCCAGGCCTGCCAAGTGACATTGGTGCAAACTTCCAGAAGTAGCTAAGGAAAAATAGGGGAGCCAGTAGGCTTGAGAAACCATGAGCAAGTGTTCGGTCTCAGAAGTTATTGTATTGGAAACACTAGGAAAAAGCAAGCCAGCACAAGTCTTCACCAAGAAATTTTCCATTTTTTCTAAGAAGTTTCTAAGCTTTGGCCAAATCCACATTTTGCGCTGTATCTCTGTATGCTGCCATATAGAAAGAGTGACGACAAATAGACAGACACTGCCCTGTGTTCCTGCGACTTAGTGAGAAGCTAAACTCTGGGGAAAGTAAGCTGTACATGTGGAAGTGTTTCTGCTTTATGTGTGGAAGTCTTTCTGCTTGTATTTAAACCTCTGTTATAGTGCAGAGCCTAAAAAAACTCCTGCTTGTCTGAAGACATTTCTGTCTTCACAACAAGAAGAAGCTTTGATGTTACATTTTTTCCCTGGCTTTCTCCAAGGCACAGCTGAAAGGTATAATTAGCTTGTTCCAGGGGCACACAAAAGCCCTGGTACTGACATAGCATCTTTGATTCCTTCCCTCTGTCTGCACTGTGCTGCTCTGGGTCAACCTCAAAGTGATAAGGCAAATTACCTTAGCAGCCACAACCGTAAAAAGGAAAAACACTTAAAATATAGCTTTTCAAGTTGGTTTTCTCTTAAAGTACTGATTGGAAATGAGATGCAGTGGTGTGAATTGGAGATGAAAAGATGAAATACGGCCAGGGAAGGGAAGATGTTATGCCACAGCAGAAATGCCTTACTTTGTTTTTCACCAAATACATCAGCAGCAAGTGTAAAATGATTTGAGGAGTCAGAAGGAGCACTGCAAAAGGGCCTGTGGGCAGCAGAACCTGAAATCATACACAGGTACAGAAAGCTAGGATGAGAATGCAGATCGTTTTTATATCACTGTCCTGGAAAGGGCATAAAATTGATTCATCTCAGATAATGCAGCATGTTTTCGGTGAGGTTACTCCTTCCTTCAACCACCCTTGATAAAAGCACTTAGGCAAGTGTTAAACTCTAAGTATGTGAATAATGCTGTGTCCATTTAACAAAGATCCCAATGACTTCATTTGCTTAAGACTCTTATTAATGTTTAGGACATTAATTTCCTACTGTGGGAAGTGTTGTGAGAAGTAAGAATACTACACAGTGGACAAAACATGGAACTCTGTGGAAGTGAGCACGGGAGATGGAAAAACTCGTAAAGAAAGCACTTGTCATATTACATTAGCTAACTGAGCCTTCAATATTTAGGCTTGGCTCTTCTTTCATGCCTTCACACCATCGCACAGCTTGTAGGTAGGTGATCATATAGAAAAGATATGACAATAAACATCGTTAAAGGAAACTCCATCCAGAATTACTTCATCTAATTGGAAACATGAAAGGAAAATTATGGGAATGCCAGCTCACCCTGAAAAAGGTTTGGCACAGAAATGCGCTGGAAAGATTGGTCTTGGTCATAGGGTTGAAAAGAAAAAGCCATCCAGCTCCTGAGGTGCCTGCTACTTGTACCTGTTCAAAATAAACTGCTAACTCCAATGATTGCCCTTCCAGAGATGGGCTATTTTGGGAAAGTGGAGCTAAGCCAGAGGGAACAATCATAGAAATGACAGTGTATAACAAAGCAAGGTAAAGCAGGATTGGTTTCTGATCTTCTGTAAAGTGATTCCTTTCACGCTTGCAATTTAGCATGGGGTTTTACATGAAGTCTTGTAAACTCCTAGAATTGAGGGAAAATTGCTGGCAGTGAGGCACAAGTGCAGCATTTGTGCTGATGAGAGAGCAGTGCCACATAGCATGGGCTGGTGCTGGGCTGGACATGTTCAGCTGAACAGGTTGGGCCCATGGCTTTCTGTGCCTCCTGGTTGCTCTGAACTACCACGTGATCCCAGATGCAGCCTCAGTATCTCACAGTGCCTCAAGGCTTCTTCCCTTCTCTGAGTTTGCGTGGTGGCAACTCACCAGATCAGATGCAAAGTCAGATGTCTGTGAGTCACAGAAATGCAAGAGAGCTGAGAGGCCAAGTGCATGGAGACACTCAGTGGCAAGAACCCAACGTGCGTGTGAACACCTGCTCTATGCCTGCCAGCACTGTCTTTGTGAAAAGAGCCAACTCTTTTCACAAAGAGTGAAGTGATTGCCCTTTAGCTGAGAAGAACAAATTCTGTTTCTGAGCAGAAGAACAAACGAGCTGGGGACCTACTCTAGCAGCCATGGCCTGAACCTGTAGCTGGGCTCTTAAATTTGAAGTGGGGAATTTGCTCAGTTCAGGTGCCCCAGTCCCATTCACTGGGGCTTACAGTGAATGCAGATTTAGCTTCCCTGTGCAGCAAGGTCTATGTAATTTGTCTGTTCAATATCGGGCATGTGCTTAAGTGCTTTACTGAACTGGATTCTTAACTGCAGAACAAAATCCTGATCTGGGGAGGTGAAATGCCGGGTTGTTCAGTGGCGGGAGCTGTACCCCCCTCTATTGCTCCCTGGTGAACCAGCTCTGACTCACTACATTCAGAATGTCTGCTTGGCTTGTTTGGAGCAGGAAGAAGTGATGAATTTTCTTCCTTCAGTGCATTTCTAGTAGAGGTGGCTTCTGGTGGGTTTCTGGTTTGATTAGAAAACATTGGCCAGTTTTGCTTGGTTGCCCTTAGCTCTTCTTTATTGCTTGGGGTATGTCCTGCACTGTAATACAAGTTTTCTGTTGTCATAGTGTTTATCAGGATTTATTTTTGCTCCTGCGTGTGCTGACACAGCTATTGATAAAATAGAGTAAGTAATGTATTACTCTGCACAACAGTAAATGTGATATATCTCTGTACATGTATAACAGCGTAACTGGAACAAGAGTATTTCTTTGTGCACGGGATTTGCTTTTTCAGTGGGAATTTGACCAAGTTAATAAGACAAATGATGGTTAGATCTGCATGATGTCATGGCAATTGGTAGATAGAGTAGTTGTGGGTCTTGCTTTGCTGCTTCATTAAGGCTTTTTGCAGTATCATTCCTCCCACAGATCCCTGGTTAACCCGAAAACACCCACAAGAGCCCCAGGACCATCTCTCTACAGCAGTGGGACTGCAGGAGTAAAGAGCTCACACACTTCTGGGGTGTGAAGACCTGAAGACTGCAAGTTTGGCTTTACTCACAGTGATATACAAGGTGTAATAAATATGAATATATAATAAGGTCTGGACTTTGAGATGTCATCTTTGCAGTGGACTCACAGCCACTGGAGTTCCTCAGGATTCCCTCAGTCTGCCAAGTCTTCATCGCTGGTGAGAGCTACGACTGTGGGTGGGCTCATCCCATCAGCACGGGGTCCTTTCCCCTGCTGAACCCTACACAATTACAGTGTGCTGCAGTAAGGGTACAACACCTACGCACTCTGAGGAAAAAGTGTACTATTTATGGTATATGCAATATTACAGGGTACTTTATATCTTTATCCTGTTCAAACAAACAGCAGTTATACCTTGCTTCAGTGCATATAAAATAAGTATGGGAAGCATTTACCTGAAAAGGAGAACAATGAACAATACCAAAAATCTCTTACCTTTGTTATAGCACGACATTTATGGAAGAAAAAAGTCACATATTTCAGAAGGAGAGAATGGCAGCATGTAAATACTCCATGTTCTTCAAACAAAATAAAAAATGTCCTTTGAACAAGATTTGTTTCCTCTGATTTCTGTACCATCACTTAAGCTTTTGAGCCTTGTCTGGTCTTTTTTAAGAGACTAGTATAAAGCTTGATGCTTCTTTTCTAGAACACACAGAGAAAACTGTGGGATTTCAGCTTCTAAAATGCTATCAGATAACGAGCAGTGTGCAATGTGTAGGATGTAAGAATAAATGGGCAAATCCCCAGCTTGGCCTCTGTGGAAGCATGGCAGCTCCCATCAGCTGATGGCCTCAGAACCTTCAAGATTATGGAGTGGTCTAGCAATCAGGCCCACGGCCTCCACTGATTGCCCTTTGGTCTTGATTGTCCCATTTTCTATTCTGGGCATTTTGCTTGCTGGTATACTCCCTTGCTTTCCTGCTATTTCCTATTTTTAAGTTGTTCTTCTTTCAATCTTCATAATTATCCTCCCTGAGCAGCATTCTTGGCTTCACGATCTCACCTTACTGAGAACTTTGTTTCCAAGAGAATGGTGTGCAGCTGCCATCCCTGGGCAGCAGATGTGGAAAGCCATGGAGAACAAACGTGATGGAAGCCTCTGCCCCAGATGAGGTTATCCGGGAAGCCAAAGTTGCCAGTGCTGCTGTAGCTTTCTTGTCCCCTCTCCAGCAATTCTCCCACTGCAATCCTGCAGCTCTCTTGGGGGATTTGAAGGCTGTGGGAGCTGTCAGGACTATCAGCAAAAGGGAGAACTGTCACAGAAGATACACAGATCAGGCAGAATAAAAGCAAACAGAAAGGCTTATGCATGATATTGTGGAGAGAATGCTGAGTCTTGAGGCAAACCACTGCCTGGGAAGGAGTTTCAGGCAGTGAGCAATGCACTACTGCTTCATTCAGTAGTGTATGGGGCCTCTGTGTGCACTTTTTATAATTAGAGAGCATTACATCAACAAAATGTTCCTCATGTCCTTACCTAAGGGAGGCATCATAGAGTACAAAATGCTGACTCTTCAGTCAAAACACAGCATCATCTGGTTCATCTGGTTATGAGCAGTGATTACAGGGGTGACACTTTGTCTCACATATACATGCATCTGCTCTTATCTTATTGTGAATCTATATTGGTTTTCTCTGCCTCATCCCTTCTAAAATGTTATTTACCTTGAAGAAACTTGCGAAGAAAGTCTATGGGACATGTTGAGTAATATTCTCCAGAGGGCTTCAGTGCGGTATGGTGTTTTCATTGAATAGTAGATGTAGCCAGCAGCCATGTTTCATTTACGTATAGAGCCTGGACTTAACAGGAATTTTTATGTGGGGAAGCCATCTCTAGCTTAGTTTTCAGCAGCTCTTGTGTCTACAGTTGCTATTTGTTTCACACCTGGCTTCCTAAAAATGCTTCATTGCAGAAGCTTCACCTAGAAGAAAGGAGAAACAGACCAGTGGTAGTGCTGGGACTTCTAGACACCTCATGATCCTGGGCAAATCTCTTATGGGAAAATAATGTCACCAACCTTGACATCTTCTAACTAGCATGGAAAACTTGTACTCTAACTCCTTCTCACCAGCTCTTTCTGGTTGACTTTTACTTGGTTTTGAAGACTGAGAGTTGCTTGGTGCCGTGTTTGCTTCCTGACTGTCAAAACACAAATCATTGTGAGTCAGGCAGCATCCTCACTCACGTTCACACTCTGCTGCAGCTCTCAGCTGCTTTTGCTAAGTGGAAAAAGAAGCAGAATTCACTCCAGAGTCTACTGATGGGAGAGAAAAATACAGCCCTCCACCACCATCATGGTGTGGACAAGTAACTGATCTCCCTCCAGCAAGGAGGTAGGAAGGAAACTACAACACGGAGCAAGCAAGTGGATTTTATTGTTCCTGACACAAACATTCTTTAGAAAATGCTTCTGTGCTTTCACAGCACAGAAGAGCTGCAGGTGAAGTTGGTGCTAAGTGAAATTCATGACTTTTTTCACTCAGCCATAGGAAAGGCACAGCTGTGTTAGTAACAGCAACACCACCAGCCAGAGATGAGGCAAAGGGCTGACCCACTCTTGTACTCACACTTACACAGCATTGGCAGCATTTGGCCACTCTCCAGCAGTTAATTGGCTGTGAACATAATTAGTAATAATTCTGTGACGGTTTATCAGGAGAATGATAATAAGAAAAGCATGAACAGAAGCCAGGCTTAAAAGAGAAAGGTTGTGTTGCTGGCTTCTGCTCCTCCAGGTTAGTGGAAAAAAATGTCTATGGAGACTTTACATTTACCAGATGTTCTGTATTTGAAACTCCTACTATTAGTCTTCAAAGAGGTAAATTAGGCACGATACATTTCAGAGTTAATTATTACTGTTGCATATTTGAAACACCACCTGGTATTTGCAGCATAATTAATGGTATTATGACTCCTGCACAGTGATTTTAAATAATCTTTAGCAATGACTATCATTTGAATTGGTTAGGAAAGATAATCCTATCTGCACCCATAAAACAAATATTCTGACTGTGCTTTTTGTCATCCATTCACAAACTCTCTCTCACTTACAGTATCTTTGCAAGAAACAAGCCAGACCAAAACTGAAAAGATGCTTCAAGAAATAGAAATGTGAAACCTTTCATCAGACCTAAGTCAAACTCATGTTACTGTCCACTACAGGCAAACAAACCTCCTAGCGATATGATGTATCAAAAGGGTGTGATTCCTAGCAATACAACTCATGTGTCCAACAACAAGTCAATATTTCCATACAGCTGCTCTATTCCTAGGTAATAGCTAACTGTGCAAACTGATAAGCACTTCGGTGCAATCAATAAGAAAAAGAGGGTGGGAAAATCAACACTGTATTTTCACAGAATCATTGAAACACAAAATGGCTCGGGTTGGGAAGGACCTTAAAGATCATTCAGTTCCAACCCACTGCTGTGAGCAGGGCTGTCACCCACTTGATCAGGCTGCCCAGGGTTCCATACAACCTGGACTTGAACACATCCAGGGATGGGGCACCCACAGCTCCTCTGGGCAACTGTGCCAGTGCCTCACCTGCTGCAACACCTCTATATCCTTCCTACACTGAGGGCACCAGGCTTAGACAAAGAACTCCTGCTGGGGCTTCACGAGGGCAGAATAGAGGGGGACTATCAACTCTCTTGCCCAGCTAGCCACTAATCTTTTAATGCAGAGCAGGATGGAGTTGATCTTCTGAGCTGCAAGAGTACACTACTAGCTTGCGTCCAGGACTGCCAAGTCCCTTTTTGAATTTCAACAAATCCTTGCTCTGCATGCTGGTTTCCTGCCTCTGCTTGATTTCTTGTGCTGGGGGATGGAGAGCTCGTTTTCTCATACAGGTGTCCTTAAAGAGTTGCCAGTTCTGTTCCATTTGTACGTCCCTAAGGACAGTTTTCCAGGAGACTTTATTCAATAAAAGCCAGAATTTTACTTGCCCAAATTTCAGGGTCCTGACTCCCCCTCCTTGCCAGCCCCTCAGTCCTTGAAATCATAAACTCAACCAGGACATGGTTTCTGCAGCCCCTTTCTGATATGTGTGCTTAGGATATGCTCATAAGTGGTGATTTTTAACAGCTGTGTGCATTAGCTTAAGTGCACACCTGAGCTGGGTCCAAAATCTTCTACAACTCTCATCTTGGGAAATTTTCAGGAAAAGAAGTAGACACTTGAAATTCCAGGCCATGTAACACTAAGATCTCTGTTAATCTGGCCCAGAGAGAGACTTCAGAAGGAGGAAATTCCTCTTGAATTCATCTATATTTCAAGCTCATTATGCTCTATTATATACGGGAATGAAAACAGACATGGATTTTGAGCTTAAAGTCTTCTGCAGCGCTGCTGAGCAAAATTCTGAGGCTGAAATTGATTCTGAACCATCCCTCAAGGGCAGCTTCCACCACGTGCTTCTGCTGGCCTTGTAGCTCAAAGGCCTGGGGGTGTCAGTGTCAGTAGGTTTACTTTCGTATTCATACGTTGTCTCTTATCTGTTGTGAGAGCTGAAGATGTGCTGTATCCATAGAGCTCCAGTGACGTCAGTGGGGTGAACGTACAGAAATCAGCCAACCTAGCATAATTTCTTTTGTGCTGCTGTCATTGCTTGGGAACAAAAGATTGAACAGACAAACCTTAAGTCATAAATGGCATTATCACAGCTGAAAACTAAAGGAATACCGCAGCATCCCCCAAACCCACTCAGGGAGCTGCTGTCTCTTGGTTGCTCTGGGTTGAGTACGCAGCACAGTTACCACAGGCCTGTGTTGGTGCCATGCTCAGGTCATCGTATTTTGTGGATAAATAGCTAGCCAAGCTCGCTCATGAGAACCTGAAAGGAATGCGAGGACAGCAGAGCTTACTGATAATCCTCAGAGCAGGTTTGCTGGTGGTTTCCTTCAAGCCAGAGGGATGCACAGACAGGCCTCATCTTCTCCCTAGAGCTGATGATAAACTTTTTAAAGTTATAACTCCTTTACTATCAACTGAACACAAATATGAAGGCAGCATGTGTCAGCATGCCAGGCGTCAGCCACTTCACTCCAGGCAGAATTGTTCCCACAGAAATTGGGCCTCGGAAGCACTGTATCTCCTCCCACTTCTCAGTGAGCTCAAAGTCCACAGCAACTCAGCAAGAACTCTGTTGTCATGGGTGTTTCACTGGAAATTACTCACCTCATTCATACGTAAGTGCACTTAGCTTGATTTTTAGAGGCTCTCTCTTCCAGATGGGCAAGTGTGAGCTCTTTTTCTAGACTCTGTAGATGAAGGGCAAAAACTGGCACACACAGGAGTGACTCACGGCTCCCTGAGTGCATGGACCTGGGACGAGCCCATCACTGTTTGAATGCAACAATTTTAATTGCAGGCGCATCTGTTTGGTTGGATGATCCCCAGCCTTTGGAGTTGTTTAGGTCTCTTTCCTAAGGCAGTGTTTAATCTGTCTATGGCCTCAGACTGTTTTCTATGTAGGAGAAACTATGAGGGTTTTTTTTATAAGTAAGTCACAGGGCCTGGTTTGTAGTTTTCCAGCTGAAATTCTCCTCATTATCAGGATCCATTCTTTGGTCAGACTGCTCACTAAATCCTTCCTGCTTGCACAGCTCACACACCACCATCTTCAAAGTTTTTGCAGCGTGCCTCTCTCTTTATTAACAGCTTCAGCCTCGTTAGGAGTGGCTTATTGCAAATTTTTACTTTCATGAGACAGCTTTCCTGGATGGCAGCCCACTCTGCCTATCTGTGTGCCTTTGGTATTCATTTCCTAATGGCTCCATGTCTTCCTTCATTAAGTAATACAGACCACAAAGGTTAGCCCTGAGCACAAGCTTTCATGATTTCTTGTATATGCATCTCACTGGAGACGCACTAATTATTAATGCTTTGGAGAGGTAATAACACTTTGAAAAGCTCTGTTCAGCAGATCTTTGCCTTAGCAATATACACACAAAATAAAACAAAGCTCAGCCATGCTTGGTGTTATCTCCCTGCTCTCGCAGACAGCAAAGTTTCAGGAGCAGAGAGAGGTGCTGTGCAGCTGCCCCCTTGCTGTGTGGCAGGGATTTCTCTAAACTCTGCCTCCAGGACAAGGATAGTCAAGCTGAGCTGCTGGAAAAGCAGCTTGCTGCATTAGCCTAAATGGGAAGTCATCAACAGAAGAGAAAGCCAAATGGGATGCAGATAACAGGACTGAAGGTTGTGCCCTCATCCCACTTCTCCTAGTGAATGGATAACTTTTTGTTCTGACAGCAGTCTCCAGTGAGTTGTCCCGCTTTGTTGTGCTACATCTTACTTTAAGCCCACCTTTCTTATTCCTCAGCATAGTTTGTGTTTCTCCTGTTCCCATACTCATTTCTCCAGGCTGGCATAGTGCTGATATGCCTACAGAAGGCAACGCACCTGTATGGCAAACAGGTATACAGGTATTAGAGAGATTATCCTGTTACAAAGCAGAAATGAAATAGAGATTTTTACCTGTATCCTGGGCTTGGAGAGGGGTTCCCAGAGGAGTGATCTCCAGATAGAGATCCTTCCTCCTTGGGAGTCAGCCCTTAAATGGGGTCTAGGAGGGGTGGAGCATGGCTTCCAGTCACTCAGGTGAAACTGCATTCACCTGTGCCCCTGCAGCTGACTCAGCGCTCACCTCAGGTGGTC
>PPHD01029940.1:0-10467 GCA_002909625.1 Bambusicola thoracicus
GGAGGATTCATCCTCCTCCACGACAGTTCCCACAGTGGGAGTGAAGGATCTGTTTATTGAGCTCCTGCTCTCAGGTGGTTGTTTCCTCGACAGAAGTCGGTCAGCAACTGGTGTTCTGTTGTCAGGGTCCCCGTATCTATAGCTGTCAGCAGGGACGTGGCTCATGACTTCATGAGGCCCTGGCAGTGCGACCCTGAGAATGTCCCCTGACAACCAAAACATGGCAGTGTTGGGTGAGGGGAGGCTTTGGCCTGTCAGTTGTCCTACTTGGCACCTGTGGGATTCTGCGGGGCTCTGTTTTAAGGCCCTTTCTCTTTAATGTTTCCACTGTTGAGTCTATGAAAGTGCTCTTTTACCAGGCACCTATCTTGCTACTAAAGCAGAATCCTTGCTGTCACTCATTTACATCTCATGCTGTCACAATTCTTCTTTGGACCTGACTTCTTAAATTCATTATTAATCATAGGAAACTGTTTCTAGAAGTGGGCTGTAATTTATTTATCATCAAGTTTTCCACATGTGATCTGTGAAGCCCTTTTCCCCAGGTTGTGCCTTGGTGAATGCACTCAGGCTCTGGAAGTAGGACAGCTCTGGTGGAGTCACTCCATCCAGCACGGTGCTGCTCATGTGGCCACATCATCCCCTCTGTGCCGCTCCTCCTGGGGTTCCAGTCCCACTCCCCTTCACCCTATTGCTTCCTTTGGAAGCCTGAGCAGCACCCCACTGCTTTTGTTGGCAATAGGTACAACTGGGAGCATATTAGACCCACTCACATTGTAGCACATCGGTATGAACACCCTTGATAAGTTCTTGGGGAGGATTTTAGGTAGGATTTTTTTTGATGAAAGAATTTCAGCACTTGAAGTTACCTATAGAGAAGGCTATTTACTAAGCCAACCTATAGATCTCTTTAGAAGCAGAGTTTGGTTTTTTTGGTTCTGTTCATCAGAATTTTCCCAGGTTTTTGGATTTGATGCCGTTTCGTATGTCAGTGCGCCCCTCTATCCCGGCAAACTGGTGGACCACATACAAGGCAAGGCAGGATCAAACACTGCTGGGAGCACTCACAAGAGGCTGTTCCTCCCGCAGACATCGTGAGCACTGAAGATAATCTCTGTGTGGAATGGGGAAAGCTGCTAAAACTGGTGCCATAATCTGTAACACCAGAAAAGCTCTCTCAGCCCAGCCCGTATCGCATATTTTTTTACATGGGGGAATGCCATCTCTTTCACTTCCTCTGCTCTCCCTGTTATGATTTACTTCTTTTTTTTTAACCCATAAAAAGTCTGAAATGTCCTCTTGCACTTCTGTACAATTGTACCCAGGATTTTAATAGGAACATTTGAAAAATAAATACTAGCCAAGGAGCACATTCATTTTTATTATAGCTATTCTCTCTGCATATGCAATGGTGAATTAACTCTCTTTCTGCAAGTCTCTCTTGATTTTTATGTATCAGCGGAGAGAAGCTCAGACCATAAAGCTTGTTGGTCCTGTAGACATTCGTGTTCTTAAATATGTAAAGATACCCCAATGGAGCCCGTACTGTTGCTCCTTTCTGGTGTGATTCTATTTTAGTGCATGTATTGCCAGTGATTTCCATTTTGTTTAATTTTCTTTAAAAGCTGAAAATCTCTCCAAAGCTGATTCTCTTCCTATTTCTGAGGCTGCCTGTTACTGTCGCAGAGTTATAGCATGGCATTGCCCGAATATAGGCAATTTTCTACTGCAAGCACATTATCATTATTCTGTCAATACATTTATTTCCTTGGAACCTCTGGGGCAGTGGTTGTTCTGCTCTAGCAAGCACCAGAAGTGGCAGAAACATACTGATCCCAAACCCATTTCAGATGGGTCTGTGTTGCACTATGGGGCACCTTGGAAGAGCCTCCATCTGCCAAAACCCATTTCCCATCCCTGCGTTTTTTGACCTGATCCCACTGTATCTCTGGGTTCATAGTGATGGGATGCTTATGGGTGTACAGCTTGAGCTCTGTGCCTTCTTTATTGAGTTACTTTTATGGCAGCTCATATCCTTCTGGCTTAATCTCATTTTATGTCTTTTCCCTCTCCCGGTCCTCATAGTGGTAACTGCCTCTGATATTTAAATGCCCACATACATGATCATTCTGTCCTAAGAATAACACTTTACCTCATTATTTAGTAAATGCTGGGTATGGTCTGCTTTACAAATGATCGGGGCGGCGTGGTGCTCCCGTTGCGTGGGCTCTTCTTCAGTGGTCACAATGGTAATAAATAGGTTTATTGCTATTGTCAGAGACATATGTTTTAAGGCCAACAGGGCCTTTATGATTATTTGGTTGGAGATTATGGATTGCTCAGAGCAGAATTTAAAGCACCGAGTCAAACCTAATAACGTGGAGGGGAGCGCACGTGAACTGAATGCGTGACACAAAGACAGCCCCACGCAGGAGTCCATTCAGCACGGCGTGAGCACACGTGGCTTTAATTGTGTGAGCAGCCATCTCCAGACCGTGGTGCTTCTGTGAAGCAGATCTCCCAGGCTCGAGGTGGTGAGGCTCCTACGTGTGCTCTCTGAAAAAATCACACATTATTTACAGCTCAGATTCTTGCTGTGTCGATTTCCAGCAGGCAGACCTTGGACTGACAGCGTCTGTTGGCGAGCTGGCTGATGTACTGCATGAACCACTGCAGCCTTATGGGCCCGGGGATGGCGTTGGGAAGGAATTGCTCTTCCTCGAGACGCCATCCCAAAATGACATGTCCCCCCAGAAAAGCACATTCCTTGTGGGGTCTTTAGAGCCACTTTGCCGCACTCGGGTCCTGCTGAGTTGTTGTGTGGCTGATTATGATGCTCTGCAAAGAGTTGTTTCACAACTATGATTTTCCAATTACTTAAATCACCTGGAACCGAGGACTAAACCAGTGTTCCCTGTTATTTCTCTTTCTATTTGTTTTTGTGTGGAGCTTTTGGTCCCATTTTCTCCCTCCAGAGAGCACTTGTGTAACATCCAGGGGGAGATGTGCAATCCCGACCACCCTCCCGCTGCAGGTGGGCTTCATTTCAAATGTAATAGCCAAGCGTAGGCATCCAGCAGCAGGTATCTGTGAGACCAGGGGTCCCAGCTGCTGCTAAAAGGACCACAGTGGGGCTCACGGGGCAAAAACATGGACACACCTGGGTGCTAACCCTGAGTGCTCAGGCACTTCCCGTGTGGGCTGTATTTATCCCATTGCAGAGGGATGCTCCCCTTGGCACCACAGCCAGAAGCTTCATGAAGAAACAGAGTAATGGTATAAGCAATAGAGCTCTGACTCAATGCTGTACAGTCAGCCACAACAAACAGGAGCATCTCTGCTTGTCTCAAGCCACTTGACCACATGCTGATGGTGCCCTGAAGCTCCCAGGCCTTTGAGGCAGATCTGGGTGCCAAAACAAGACCCAGACTAACCATTTAGGCAGGAAGCATGTGGATGGGGTCAGAGCTCAGTAGATCAGATGGAGGAGGGCATGTAAGCATTTCAGGTTGGATATTAAGAATAATTTCTTCTCAGGAAGAGCAGTAATGCATTGGCACAGGCTGCCCTGGGAGGTGATGGAGGAACCATCCCTGGAGGTGTTCAAGAAAGGGGTAGATGTCACACTGAGGGACATCATTTAGTGGGCATGCTGGGGTGGGCGATGGTTGGACTTGATGATCCTAGTGGTCCTTTCCAGCCTTAATGATTCTATGATCAGGGATGTATGACTGGCTCTCCTCTGCTCAGGATGACTTTACAATGAAATCCTTGCTTCCAGACACGTTTAAGGCAAGAGAATCACTGATGCCGGGGTTGCAGCAAAGTTCACATCCCCTTCCCTGTCCTAGGATATGTTCTTCTCCATTGGTCAAAATTCCCCATCAGAATCTGGGTAAGGATTTAATAGAAAACAGCCAGGATCATTTTGAGAATGTAAGGTTTTTTTTGAGGGATTTCATCATTAACAGCCCTTCTAGAGCCATTACCCATAAAAGGAAGCTGAGCTGGGAATTACCTATCGAGAGCTGTTTACCATATTGTGGCTTCTGTGAGAACAATGTGGTATAAACCACATACCAGTTAAGTTGTTTAATTAACTAATTATCTATTCAGAGTTTCTTGTAGCTCCTTTTATCTCTGTTCCTTAGCTACAGTACAATATGGAAATTAGAGGAAATTAAAACACTTTATTAGACTAAATAAAATCGACAAGTTAAGAAATCACAGCAAAAGAAATACAGGTCAGCTGATCGTGCTTGCAGTATGTGGGCAATACTGGTGGTAGGTGGATGGTTGGACTCGATGATCTTAAAGGTCTTTTCCAGCCTTGATGATTCTGTGATTCTACAAGAAATGATGATTTTAATTCCAGCTATTAGAATAGGGGAAGCGTGGTAAATTAACCCAGTCAACCCAAGTCACCCTGCAGCTGCTGGCCAACGAAGCTGCATCCGGTCTGCAGGTTTTCTCCTGCACAGCAGCCGCTCCCCTCCTCGTGCATTAAGGAGAGCATTAAAGCCGAAGTCCCTTGCACAGCTTTACTTGAGGTATGTGCTTTCAGAGGAGGGTTTGGACACAAAGAGCCGTCTTGTCACTCGGGTAAACAAGACACAACTATCAAGCTCGGTTTGGGGCTTATCAATTGGAACCAGCATGAAAGTGCATTCCCCAGCTCCAGCTTGCAGTTGCAGTGACTGGTTTCTCAAGATAAACCAAGAGTGCATTCAAGTAGTTTCCTCACAGAGTGATATGAAAGTCACATTGTTGTTTCCCCACATCTTACAAGCCAGCTCCCTAAATAGGATTTCAGAGGAACAAAGTGAACGGGATGCTCATTGTGCAGGCAATGGGAGGCGGTACCAGGTGGATCGGTGGCTCCTGTTCCCCTCCCTCAGCTGTATTTTAACTGCCCCCTATTTCTGGCAACACAAAAGCAGCAGCATCCCAAGCATTTGGGTGAAAAAGCTCCAGCCACCTGACCCCTGACTAACTGCACAGCTACAAGTGATCCTGCTTTGTCTCTTAATTGGAGCGCCAACCGATGAGGGTTGGCACGAGGTGCATGCCTGGTGACCTTCTGGCTCAGGGCCACCCCCAGCATCCTCCTCGGCACGCTCAGATGCTCCATCTCCAGGCCCTAATAAAGTCTCCCAGAGAATCACAGCCACACAGAGGTGTCGCAGCTCTGTCTGCCCTCCTCACGCCTCTCAGATCAGGGTGTCATCGTGGGCAAACGGAACAGCCCTGCTCAGAGCCGCGGATTTATTGTTGCTGTAATAGCAGCCCTAACAGCCTCATCGCAGTGTAACAAACAGTTATTATCCCAGTTACAATCATACTGACATTCACGCTCCATATTAATATGGAAAAGCATCATTAAGAATGGCCATAAACCCTGCTGGTCTCGGTCTCCAGTAGAGCTCAGCCTTCTGCTGCATTCGGTGCCAAGGTAAGGCCAATGGCTGTCCCCAGGCCAACACCAAGCCACCATGAAAATCACACTGTGAAAGCCTGCGTGGCTGCTTTGGTCACTGAGATGCAGCAGTGCTGCTGATGAGAGATGGGAAGCTCATTGCAGTACATGTCTTCCTCCTGTTCTGCAATACCCAGTGCTTTGGATGCGTTATTATGCTCCTTCTATCAGTACGATAACAATTTCAGTTCAGTTTAGCACAATATTGCTTACATTTAATAGGTCATATGTATCAGATAATATAAACATATATTAACTTTTATAAGTTATCAAATATTAGAGCTAGCTCTCTTAAAAAGAATGCTTTCCTATTTTAATGCTCTTTTGTCACAAATGAAGCTTTAAATTGAAAGAGATAGAAAACCTCTTCAGATGCTGTATGGATTTAGTTATCACTTAGGAAGGAAATGTGACAGCTTTTGGATTTAAAATAACATATATATATTTTTTACAATACCTATTTGTGCACAACCATAACACAAAGGCCTTTCATACCACAGGTACTTGGGAATAATTCTTGCTAATGGCTCCATCCAGTTCCAGCTTGGCTATAGAGACGTTGGGGACATGAGGACAGCATGGGGATGGGGATCTCCTGGTCAAGGCTGGGTCTCCTCCATCACCTCTGTGTCTCTGCTCTGCCACCTCTGCAGAGCCTTTGGCTACATAGAAAACTCCATCAGCTCCCTGGTTTTAGTGCCCATCAAATCACATGGTCTGACATACTGAAGATTGCTGTCTGCTCGAGGTCCCAAAAACTTCCCCCAAAGCCCAAGTGTGACGGAGAGTGGTGCTAAGTATGGCAAAGCAGAGGGATGAGAGCTCATTTTAATAATGCATTGCAGTGTTCACGCTGCCCAAGCATCTGCTAACTGCCCTCAATTTTAGGTTTAAAAAAAAAAAGAAAATAATGGACTTCTTCCAGGGAGAAGTGTATGTTTATCTGCAGGCAATAATTAGAGGCTGATGATTCAGGGACTGCAAAAGGGATAGAAAAAAAAAAAGCCCAAAACCTTGGGGAGGGACTGCAGGGAAGACAGCTGAAAACTGTCCTAGGAAAAATCGATCCTGAAACCCAGCCAGGCTGAGCATCTCCCACCTTTAGAGAGACGCTGTAAGGATGCCATGAGCCCACCTTGGGCTGTGGGCATCCCCTGTGGGAACACAGCAGCCTGGAGTGGTATCCCAGGGCTCCTTTCCAGCCCTCTGCTATAAAAAGAGTGTTCCCAGAGCCCACAGCTGATCCCCTGATGGCATCCCATCACCCAGCTGGGTGAGACCATTGCCATGCGCAGCACTTGGCTCCAGGTGTAACAAGGATGGATGCAGACTGGGGCCATCCCTGTACACCAGGTGTTTAATCCTTCCCTCTGCACTACAAGATGCTCACAAGTTCCATACAGACTTTCAATAGCTGATCCAGCAAGGCTCCTGAACATGCAGTGGGGCTTGACTGGTGCTATTAAATAGTGATTTTATCCAAGTTCACACAGGTATTGGATGGGGAAATGGAGAGAATGTAGCATAAAATAGATTTTTTTTTTCCTTCTTTCTGCAGGAGCTTTAGATTAAATAAGTTTGTGGTAGCTGGTAGAATAAATTAGATAGGAGCTGGTGAGATAGCAGGAAGGATTAGAGGGTGCTTTCGTGAGTAAGGTCAAGTGAATCTGAGGGGAGAATGGTTTTGGGGCGGTAACCTGGGGGTCAGTGGGAGTGAGGGGAGGGGAGGGATGGGGGGGACCCCTCTGAAGCCCACCTCCCCTCTCTACACAGCCGGTGGTGGTCGCCATCTGTTTGCTCACCTCGGTGCAATGCCAATATCCACCACCTCACTGCAGCCACCAATTCCCTTCTTCTCATTTGCAGGGATGTGAAGCAGGCTGGGGAAAACTTGCTCAGTAACTTCGTGAAGAAATCCAGGAGAGAACATTAACTCTGCACTTCTCATCTTCATCAGATCACTGCCCTTTAAGTACGCTCAAGCTCATTTTGCGTTTGCATTCCTTTGCAATATCTACTGAGAGAGAGGTATTTATGCAAAACTATTTCTTTTCCTGTACACTTCTCCATGCACTGGTATCATTTGCACATTAAAAAAAAGCTTGTCCGCTATTTCCCTTTGTATTTCACCTTCACTCGTTGAAAAAAAATTCTCCGTCCTCTCATTGCTCGAGAATATTCTTATATGGGGAAGGGTTTTCATTAATCCTGCGGAGGTGGGGCCCCTGTGCAGGATCTATCACTTCTCTTTAGGTGCCCTTCCCTGACCTGGCTGGTTAGACCACAGACAAGTCACTAATTAGGTTGTCTGTTGCCTCCTCCGTGAGACTCATTTTGGGCTGATTAAATGCATCTATAAACAGTGCTCAGCTGTCTCCTTGCTGCACGAGGAAAGCGTTGCCTCTTCCAAATGGTGTTTTTGCTTTGACTGTAACATCTGGGACAGCACAGAGTCATTTTCTAAGGAACACAACATGGTACAGAACCGCTGATGCCTCCAGGCTTGCTCCTGGCCCTGTGCAGAGGGACCCACTCATCTGCTCTTGTACATCTCTCCTTTAAAAGCACTAAAACCACCAGACAAATCCAGAACGAGCCTGTGTGGCAGCTGAGCTGAGGTTATCGTGCCGAACACCGAGTGCCAGCAGGGTGAATGTAGCTGGGCATCGATGGTGGCCAACCCAGAAAGCCACAGCGTCAGCTATGGGTCAGAATGTGTCTTTTGTCTTGCCAAGAAACTATCCATTTCTTTTGGCAGGTTGATTTCTTTCATATCCAAATAGCTCAGATCAACACTGGGGCTGTGGAGGTCAGAAGGCGGCACAAGGAGCTTTTCCGCTCAAAACATCTGAAAAGAAGGTGATATTGGCATCATCCCTACACATAAGAGCCTCTGTTAGAGCCTTCTTCCAAGAGCAAACCTTGGGCAGGCTGTCTCATGACACCAAGGGATCTCCAGCATGCAATTCCCATTTCAGATGTATTGAATGTGAAGGGCTACAAAGATGACTGGGGGCATGGAGCGTTTCTCTTATGGGGAAAGGCTGATAGATCTGGGACCCTTCAGTCTGGAGAAGAGAAGCTGAGAGGGTACCTTATGAATGCTTTTAAGTATCCAAAGTCAAGTGGAAGGGCCCAGGCTCTGTGTGGTGGTGCCCAGCGACAGCACGAGGGGCAATGGGCACAAACTGCAACACAGGAAGTTCCATCTGAACATGAGAAAGAACTTCTATCCTGTGAGGGTGGCAGAGCCCTGGAACAGGCTGCCCAGAGAGCTGATGGAATCTCCTTTGCAGATGTTCAAGTCCTGCCTGGATGCCTGCCTGTACAACCTGCTGTAGGGAACCTGCTTTAGCAGGGAAGTAGACTGGATGATCTCCAGAGGTCCCTTCCAACCCCTGTGACACTGTGATTCTCTGATTTTTTGGGGTGCAAATGAGTTGCAGGGCTTCAGGCTGGGCCCACATCGCCTTCCTGTGGGTTCCAGAAAGTCACAGAATCATCAAATCATTTGTGTTGGAAGGGACCCTCAAAGGTCATGCATGTCAGCTCCCCTGTAATGAACAGGGGCACCTACAGCTCCATCGGGTGCTCAGAGCCCCATCCAACCTGACCTTAGCATCCTTAGGTAGGAGAAGCTGAAGGATGAGGAAGGTCTCTGCATCTCAGCGAGTGGAGCAAAGGAAAGCAGGACTTGCGGTATCGGTCTCAATTTCTAAACCTAAATATTCACCAATTGCACAGCAGCACCGCGGAGCCACTTGCCAGAACTCAAGCGAAACGTCACCTCGTGGGACATGCCACCGGCCTCTTCCTTCCCACTGCTTTATCCCCACAGACTGCACTGACGGTGGAGGACAGAAGCTATTTCTGGCATGGTGAGGCTGCTGTCACACATTCCTTCAAAGCCTTCCCTCTGTCGGGGAGCAGCCGCTGATCAGCGGGGATCCTCATCCCATAGCTGGGATGGGGAGGACACCTCCAGCCAGCCTTGCACATAGGCACACGGAGTGACAGCTTCAGCTTTGCGCGGTCCTGGCCGTGTTTTACGGAAGCTTTGAGTAAATGTGGAAAACACACAATTAGAGGCCATTGCGTGATTGATTTCTGGGCGCAGGGGCCTTTCCTCCTTGCCTGGAAGGCCTGGCAGGTATTATTTAAAGAGCTAATGAATGTTAATGGGCACATTATTTGCAAATCTTGAAGTGGAATATTAGATCAGGGCTCCTGTGTGTCATGGTAATCAGCTTTCCCTCGCTCGCTCTGGCTCGAGGGGGGGGGAACACCCTGCAGTCGCTTTGTTGTATGCTTTTCAGATTAATATCCTTTTTCCAATCCAGCAGCTTTTCGCTGGGTGTTTCAGTCAAAGAAGCAGATGGCTCGCATGCTGGTATTTGATGCCTGACCAAAGGGATTGTCCTGCTCAAAACCGCCCCACCGGGAGTGCGGAGCAAGGATCCTGCTTTGTCTTCTCCAGAGTGAAAAAAGAAAGGATGTGGGGAAGGAGCCAGGGATGGGCTGGCAGTGGCTCACCTTGGGGATGGAGGCTGGCCACTGAAGCCCAGAGCTGCAGCAGCAAGTTGGTTGCGTGGCAAGCGCCTGGACAGATCTTTGTGCTGGGTTTGAGCTGCTCCTAAGCTTATCTTGCATCTTCTATGAGACAGCCCTGCCCACCATCCCCGTTTTTCGCACATATCTCCTTCCCTTCCCCTCCACTACGCCCACATCCCTCCAGGAGCACCCATCAGCCCTGTCCTGACCTCCATGCAGGTTGGTGGCTGCCAGCCAAAACCTTGGTGTGCACCAACAGGCAGAAAGCCCCTGCTGAGCACCACAGGTGAGGCTTGGGTCTTCTCCACCGTGCTTTCAGTGAAAACACAGGAAAAGATTCATCTCCTCCCCTATCTCCTAGATTTCCCACAAGTCCCAGAAATGTGTCACTCTGGGTCTGACTTCTCAAATGGAGACTTCTGACAGAGGAACGAAGCTGC